>JAPYYD010004667.1:0-12884 GCA_028551405.1 Uromys caudimaculatus | reverse complement strand
CCCAGTAAAGGGGAATGTCAAGGTGGGAATAGGGGCATGGGTGGGCAGGTGGGTGGGAGGTGGAATCCCCTCATAGAGGTAGGGATGGGGAGGGGATAGAGGGCTTCCAAAGAGGAGACCCAGAAAAGGGGAAACATTGGAAATGTAAATAAAGTATCAAAAATTAAAAAAAAATGCAAAAAGCTCCTAATCCAAACATCCAGGAAATCCAGGACACAATGAGAAGACCAAACCTAAGGATAATAAGTATAGAATATAGCGAAGATTCCCAACGTAAGGGGCTAGTAAATATCTTTAACAAAATTATAGAAAAAACTAACCTAACCTAAAGAAACAGATGCCCATGACATACAAAAAGCCTACAGACCTCCAAATAGACCGGACCAGAAAAGAAATTCCTCCCATTACATAATAATCAAAACACCAAATGCACTAAACAAAGAAAGAATATTAAATACAGTAAGGGAAAAAGGTCAAGTAACATATAAATGCAGACCTATCAGAATTACACCAGATTTTTCACCAGAGACTATAAAGCTAGAAGATCCTGACCAGATGTCATAGAGACCCTAAGAGAACACAAATGCCAGTTCAGGCTACACAGCAAAACTCTCAATTACCATAGATAGTGAAACCAAGATAAAACCAAATTTACACAATATCTTTCCACAAATCAAGCCCTACAAAGATAATAGTTGGAAAACTCCAACAGAAGGAGAGAAACTACACCCTAGAAAAAGCAAGAAAATAATCTTTCAACAAACACAAACGAATATAATCACACAAACATAATTCCACTTCTAACAACAAAATAAGAGGAAGCAACATCACTGTTCCTTAATATGTCTTAACATCATTGGATTCAAATAGAAAGAGCAATTTGCAAATTTATTTGGAATAACAAAACCCCCAGGATAGAGAAAACTATTCTAGACAATGAAAAAACTTTTGGGGGAATCACCATCCCTGACCTCAAGCTGTATTATAGAGCAATAGTTATAAAAACTGCATGGTATTGGTACAGGACAGGCAGGAAGATCAATGGAATAGAATTGAAGACCCAGAAATGAACCCACACACCTATAGTCACTTAATCTTTGACAAAGCAGCTAAAACATCCATTGGAGAAAAGCATTTTCAACAAATGTTGCTGGTTCAACTGGAGGTCAACATGTAGAAGAATGTGAATTGATCCATTCCTATCTCCCTGTACAAAGCTCAAATCTTAGTGGATCAAAGACCTCCACATAAAACCTGATATACTGAATCTAGTAGATGAGAATGTGGGGGGAAATCTCAAACACATGGGCACAGGGAAAAAGTTCCTGAACATAACACCAATGACTTATGCTCTAAGGGCAACAATTGACAAATGGGACCTGATAAAATTGCAAAGCTTCTGTAAGGCAAAGGACACTGTCAACAGGACAAAACAGCAACCAACAGATTGGGAAAATATCTTTACTAATCCTATATCTGATAGAGGGCTAATATCTAATAAATACAAAGAACTCAAGAAGTTAGACTCCAGAGAACCAAAGAACCCTATTAAAAAATGTGGAACAGAGATAAACAGAGAATTCTCAACTGTGGAATATTGAATGGCCAAGAAGCACCTAAAAAAATGTTCAACAACCTTAGTCATCAGGGAAATGCAATTCAAAAGAACCCTGAGATTCAACCTCACACCAGTCAGAATAGCTAAGACCAAAATCTCAGGTGACATCAGATGCTGGCGAGATTGTGGAGAAAGAGGAACACTTCTCCTTTGATTGTGGTATTGCAAACTGGTACAACCTCTCTGGAAATAAGTCTGGCAGTTCATCAGATAATTGGACATAGTACTAACTGAGGATCCAGCTATACCTCTCCTGGCGTATACTGCAAAATGATCCAACATATAACAAGGACAAATGCTCGACTATGTTTATAGCAGACCTATTTATAATAGCCAGAAACTCGTAAGATCCCAGCTGTCTTTCAACAGAATAATGGATACAGAAAATGTGGTATATTTACACAATGGAGTACTACTCAGCTATTACAAACAATGTGTTTATGAAATTCTTAGGCAAATGAATGGAACTAGAAAATATCCTGAGTGAGGTACTCCAGTCACAAAAGAACACACATGCACTCACTGATAAGCTCAAAATACCCAAGATACAATTCAAAAACCATATGAAGCTCGAGAAGAAGGAAGACCAAAATGTGGATGCTTCAGTCCTTAGAAGCAGAACAAAATACTCAGGGGAGGTAGAGGGTGGGAGAAACTTTGAAGGAAGAAGGGAGGGGGAGGGGGAAAAGGGGGTTTAGAATTAGGTATTAGAGGAGGCGGGATGATATACAGAGGGTCAGGAATGTGAACAGAATTTTGTAGTAATGGGAGATGGGGAACTGGGAGTAACCACCAGCTAGTCCCAGATGGCATGAAAGCAAGAGGTTCCCAGGACCCAAGAGGGATGAGATTAGCTGAAATGCCCAACAAAGGGGAGGGAGAACCTGTAGAAACCATATCCAGAGGCTAGGGAAGGCCCCCCTTGGCAGATGGGTTCACCCACTCATCCCCAAAAGTTTAACTCAGCATTGCTCCTGTGTATAGGAAGTACAGGGACAAAGTGTGGAGCAGGGACTGAAGGAAAGGCCATCCAGAGACTGTCCCACCTGGGGATCATCCCATACAGACACCAAACCCAGACACTATTGTGCTTGCCAAGAAGGGCTTGCTGACAGGAGCCTGTTATAGTTGTCTCCTGAGAGGCTCTGCCAGAGCCTGACAAATACAGGGCTTGATGCTTACAGCCAACCATTGGACTTAGCACAAGGTCACCAATGGAGGAGTTAGAGAAAGGACTGAAGGAGCTGAAAGGGTTTGCAACCCCATAGGAAGAACAAGAATATCAATCAACCAGACCCCCCAGAGCTCCCAGGCACTAAATCACCAACCAAAGAGTACACATGGAGGGACCCATGGCTCCAGCAACATATGTAGCAGAAGATGGCATTTTCTGGCATCAATGGGAGGGGACTGTAAGAGCCAGAGATGGTGGATGACTATCAATAAGCAGTGTTTTCCAGGTACAACAGAGCAGATGAGCATATGAATGCATAGTCGTTCTGATAGCATGAACAAAATGTGTGCAAGCTCAGACTGGAAAAAGAAATCCCAGCAGAATTCAGATCTGAGGACTACCTACCTGAGGTTCTATTACATGTGATAGCTTCACAATTGCAAGAGTCAGTTTTCTTTATGTGTCTCCTAGTAGGTTGATGTATTCTCCAGTGCTCATGGTGATGCTCCAGAGTCACCAAATTAACAAGTACAAAGCAATACCAAATTCTAAACACAGGAGTCCCCAGAAGAAAAGAAAGAGCAAGGATATCATGAAATGTTCATTTATGGTAAAGTGAGAGTCTCTGGACAGAAGTTGAATTCATCATCCTGGGAGCTCTGCACTGACATTTGGTATTGTTGGTAATTATGGAGAAACAACTGCAGTATCAACAGTTCTGTAATAATGCTGTGTGTGCATCCCTAGCAGTTACTACATTATATAAAACTGCATAATTAAAAACACAGGGCTTTATATGAAAAGTGAGGTTAAGGGCACAACACTGAAAAATCTAAAACTGCAGGAATCAAATAAATTCCACCCAGATGACAGCAGCACCATAGATTCACACCCTATGACCTTCAAAAATATATACCACCCAGATGCCAGCAGCAGCATAGATTTACACCCTATGAACAACAACAAAAAGCATATTGAAATACCCAAACACTGAATAATTTGCTTAAGGGACATACTTTGCAAATTCTAGAGAATCATTGTTCTCAAAATGGTAATAACATATTCTAAAAACAAAAAAAGATGGTCAATGTGTAAAACATATCTCCTATCTCTTGTTATCCCAGTCCTGAAAAATTTTACAGCCTTAAAGGAATTGCATGTGTAAAACAGTTTTTAAAAGCCCTTAGTTACTATCATAAAAAAAAATCCTCTAGATTATAGATATGTAGAATTGCCTGATGCATCAGTTCTGTGTTTGACCTTCCAGAAGCAATAATAAATTAATTGTGGCACAGGAGGAAATTCATGCCTGGTACTATAAATCTGATCAAAAGTCTACTATGTCTGGGAAGGTCACAGGCTTTTCAGAGGAATTTACTACAACATTTTGCTAAATGAAAATGAGATCAATCTTTCCTCTAACTCTGTATGTTTGTACCTTCAGATTAGTACTAATCTTACCACTTAGTAATGAAGCTTCTGTTTATAATTGGCTGAGCTTAATATAGAGAATCATAGCTGGTTACATGGGTGAGGAGTAATTGTGTGCTTGATTTTAAATGAGACATCTGTAGTCCAGAGAACATTGCATAAAAGGGGCAGAAAGCTTGTAAGAACTGAAGTTTACAGAGGAGTCTTAGGAAAGGCTGCATTGTGAGTACAACATGGCCTTTTCCAATATGAATGTACAGCAGACAAGACAACTTTCTCAAGGCCTGAACAATAAAAAGTGAAAGTCGGAGTGGGACTACATGGGAAGAAGAGTATCAGCAGAAGAGTGAGAAAGACAAAAGAAGGTGATGGGGCTTGAAAATGATCTTAACATTGAATGCATTCATAAAATTTTCAAAAAGGAACAAAACAATAAAATAATTGAATTGTGGAAAAAAGACTGGTTAACTAAAAATTAACAATAATTTAAATAACATGGCCTTGTGGTTTAAAATCATAGTGAAACAAAATAAAATTATTAGGCTTCAAATCTAATTGCTTCTTCTGCTCTTTGATCTGGGGCAAATTATCTAATTTCTCTTAGCTTCATGTTTTTGTTCTACCTCATTATGTTTATTTAATGTATGCCACCACTACTTGTCTAACAATTTTATTAATATTTAAAGTATAGATTTGAAACATTTAACAATATGTAAAATAAACAAGAATGACGTTGATATCATTAGTTTAGTTTCCTATTAAGTTTTAGATTAACAAGGGTTGAGAGATTTGTAGAGTTGAAATACTTAGAGTTAAGCTCACTGTTAAGAAAATGGAGATGGCAGAACACAAATGGTGTGAAGGGGGAAAGGAGAATAATTAAGAAGGAGAAAGAGGTAGGGAGAGGAAAGAGAAAATAGGGCAGGAGATGAGGTTTGGAGAAGGATAAGCCAGAGGAGATGTGGCAAAATTATGGCTACTCTACACGGGGGATTATATTTCTTGAAGCCAGTGGTTTTCAAATTAAAAACCCAAAACAAAATGTAGTATACTTTACCTTCAGTTGATGGCCAGAGATGTCCTGCATTTCACCAAACAATCCAGAATTCAACTGATGGCCCAAATCTACTACTGTTTAGGCATCATAAATTGAACTCACTGAGTTATTAAAAACCAAATAATGAGTTATTAAAAATAAAACAATGAAGCCTGTAAATTAACTTTTATTCATCTGATGTAATTATCTTCTTGGAGACTTTACTGCTGACTAAGCTCAATCTTTATAGTTTGTTCTAAACTCTGGCTGGCTGTTCAACTCAGCTGTTCTCTCTCAAACACCTCTCTAGGATGATTGATTAAATCTGGCTTCTCTTAGCTTCTCATTGAATTGCTCTGGTTTGTCTCAAACTAACTCTGGCATTTTGCTCTAATCCTCTGGATTCTTATTTTCTGGCTTCAGCTGCCTCTGCTGACCTGCAATGAGCTGCACAAAGTCAAGTATCACCTCAACTGCACTGTACTGCACTCACTCACTGACTCAACTGACTGACTCTTTCTCCCTGTAATGCTCTTAAATAGCTTCTCTTTCCCATGTGGTTCTCATGAGAACTGGGCATATCCTACCTCTGATGAATTTTGTCAAATCTTTCTCTGATTTGTTACTTTGCTGCTAAATTAGATGTCACTTTCAAATATGAATGCTTCCTTCTACAAACTAGTTTTATCTTAAAGGTGCGTACTAAGGCTGTGACTGTATTCCAGTCAGAGGGATTAGAGGTATGTAGTGTGTCTGCATCCCAGCTGTATCACACAAATCTACATCTTTGGATGTGATCCCTTATCAGAGCAACCATTGTTTCTGCATTAAAATTTCTGTACAGATACCCTGCAATTGGGAGTATTTGTAGAGGTGGAGATGGATGTTGGAGGACTTACAGAGAGAGAGGAGTTAGGTGTAAATACGACCAGAATACATTGCATGATGATCTCAAATAATTAACAAATATATTGCATTTTAAATGGTTAATTGGAACTGCTAATTAAATCAAGTGCACCGCAAGACTTATATCAAAACAATTTGAATAGTTATTGAAGAAATTAAAATTTAACTAGGCATTATGTATTTTTATTTGCATCCTAACAGCAAATTTAATAGCAATATAATCTTGTTTGTATAATGCATTAAGCACTTTAAAAAATAATTTAACACATTATTTAAATAAATCAAATATTATAATAATCCATACAGCATTGTGTATATTGTGCATTGCCTGTATTGTTAAGTAAATGAAACTTAGTTAAGTTAAATCATGTATCAAATATTATACATATGAAGTATCTATGAAGCATCTGAGTTTAAATGTTTTGAATTAAATTACCTGGGGCTCTGTACATAATCATTTGCTCAAGTGTCTTAAAATTAAGAAATTTATTTTTTATTATTTAAAACAAAATTTAAATTTAAATATATTCTAATCACATTCTCCCCCCCCCACCAAGTTCTTCCAGTTCCTCTCCCTCTCCTTAACATCTCAACTTTAAGTTCTTTCTCAGAAAACAAAAACCCAGTGTAACAACAACAAAAAAATTCCCCCAAACAAGAAAACAAAATAACATGCAAGTGAGTAAAAAAAATCAGAAAACAAAAATAAAACATGGAAACATAACAAAATAAATCTCACAATAAAACTGCAGAGTCTATCATATGTTGGACTTATTTTTCCTCTCCCAGCAGGTGTAAGAGAAATTTAGTTGTTAACCTTTGCCTTAGTGGCTAGGTTTCCATTCTTTTAAAAAAGAAAAACAACAAACTAACATATAATAAGATAAAATAAATCTATCTCATTAAAGTTGGACATGACAAACCAACAGAAGGAAAAAGTCCCAGAGAAGACACAAGAAACAGAGTCCCTCTAGTATACAGACTTGGGAATTACATAAAACACTAAGCTGGAAGCTATACTATATAAGCTGAGGACCTGGTGCAGGCCTGTGCAAGCCTTGTGCAAGCTGTTTCAGTCTCTGTGAGTTCATATGAGCTTTGCTCATATTGATTTACAGAGCATTATTTTTGTAGTGTCTTCCATACCCCTGGCTCTTACACTCTTTCTGTCCCTCAACAGAATAAATAAAATGTGGTACATTTATAAAATGGAGCATTACACAGTCTTTAAAAATGACAACATGAAATTTGTAGACAAACAGAACTAGAAAGAAATCACACTAAATGATGTATCCCAGAAACAGAAATACCAATATGGTATGTATTTGCTTATATGTGGATATTAGCTGTTAAGTCAATGATAACCAAGCTACAAATCATAGAATCACAGAAGGTAGAGAGTAAGGTACTAGAGGGAACAGATAGATCACCTTTGGGAAGGAAAACAGAGAGATGATTATGGATAAATGGGGGTACTGGAATGGACTGATCAAGTAGGGGGATCCAGGGGGTAATATGTAGAGAGACAGCTAAAATTATGTGCATTTGAGGGATAGTGTGGAAGCCCAATACATTAGAGACTTCCTAAAATGCATTAATATATAAAGACAATCTAAATGAACCTCCCAAATAATGGGATAGTCAGAGTTCCAACTGGCCATCCTATGTCACCAAACAGAGTCCTATACCAGGATTGAGCTATATATAATTGAGTTGGCTAAAGGTGCTACACTGGAACCCCAAAATAACCAGACTGTTGCCAAGATTACAGGTTACTCTTCAGAAACCGACAGCAAGGTTCACTTGCTAAAGAAAACACCTATACAACCCATTGAACTTGGAGATGTTAAGCTGGTGCCAACATAGAGCCTCTATCCATACATTGTTTTAGTATTTTTGTAGAAGAAGATATTCAGCAGGCTAACAAAGGAGAAAAGTAAACACCAAGCCAACCATGAAAGTCATAAACTCTTTATCTACAGTAGTATGCTTCCTACAAGATATGCAGGGGCAGTGGTAGCCTGTGGGAGTAACTAAGCAATAACTGATTTGTCCGAAGGCCCACTCCACCATACAGAACACATAGAAGACACTGCTTGAATGACCAACAACATGAGACTAAATATCCTAGGGACCTAGGGTAAAGCCTGTAGTTCCCGTTCAGCTAGAAAAAAAGTACAGATCTGAGTTTATGATTTATGTATAAAAGTATATTTATAGTTCTAGTATTGTTTAGTTCTAAGCATAGCATAATCTTTGAGGACTGATTGCTCATCTCTGATTTCTTTCCTATTTAAGATAAACTTTAACTGCAATCATTAACCAAGTCTTGGCTAAACCAAAGACATGTATGTTTATAGTCATTAAGTCTTTGTGTTTTAGATATCAATATACTTTTATATTGATATACACCATTGTTTAATTTTTATTTTATATTTTTATATACTCCATTAATTTTTATATTACACATGTCATTATAAATATGGGTATTGACAAATAAAACTTAAAAAGCAAACAATCTTATAAAATAAGGCTAAAGTACTTTCAAAGTACTTTCAAAAGCTGCATGTAAGTATTAGGATATAGATAGCTCAGTGGGCAAGTACTTGTCACATAGCTTAATGGCATGAGATCTAATCCCTATCATCCAATTAAAAGTCTTATCCAGTAATTAAGTATCTATAATTCCAGTACCTTCTAAAGGAAGATGGAGGGCAGACACAGAAAGCCCAGAGAGCAGCAAGCTTGGTATATGCAGCAGTGGACAATAAAAGAGACCCTGCCATAAACAAGGTGGATGGAAGGTGAAGACTGGAACCCAAGGTTATCCTCTGACTTTCCATGCATGCTGTCCATTATTCCAGTCTCCAGCTCTCCAGAATAAAATCATACATGCATATGTATAAATATAATGAACACACAAATATTAAGTAAAAATGGTGAGTATACAATGGATTACTTGGATCTGATAATGATAAGTTACATATTAATATTACATTTTGGAGTTTTTCACTTAAATATTTTTCTTTCTTCTTTATTTTTCATAACTACATGGAGCTAAGAAGCTGATGTGCAATAAACTACAAACAGAATTATGTTCCAAAATTAATTAGAAATGTCCAGAATCCAGACAAGTTAAAGGTTTCTGAGATTAATAAAAGCATATAAATAAATAAATAAATAAATGAATGAATAAAATGAGTAGTCTTTTTAAGTCACTTCTCATTTCAGTTTGTACTATATGAATAATCCTCGTTCTGTTTTTCTTTTAACATAGCAATGCAATAGCTTGGTGTTAAAAACATTTTGCTTCTGACACCGACCACTGTAAGGGAAACAAGTTTTATGCTGCTGTCTCATATCATGATGACACTTTTATCTGCAGAGTAGTAATACAGTCTTCTGGAATTTATATCAATAATTACCACTAAATGGAATGTGAGGAAGTGTGATACTTTAATATTCTTTTAATACCTCTTCCAGATTTAAACCAATCATCAATATCACTGGTGTTAAGGTTCAGATTGAAAATTGGAAAAAAGGAAATGGTGCTTAATTTTAATTTCTGTTAGATTGGTTACTAGCTATGGGTCTGAGATACAAATATAAGAATTTATTAGTAAATTTTAATTTTTCCAAAATCACTAAAGAGTTCTGGGCAAAGTACATACATGTAGATATTGTGCAGTGAAGTCAGATACAATCTTCCTAACAAATAATATCTTTGGACAAAATTCACTGTTTTTTACATTCCTTCATTGGAAATTCAATTGTGTGCAATTACACATGTAAATTACCCATGTCAAAATGTTAAAGAAAGATTAAGATTTATAGATTGTAACAGTTTTTGTCCTCAGAATTTGAAATCATGTTTCTACAGTCTCATTTCATGTTTCTTCTCCAGTAAGTAAAAAACTTACACATCATACTCTCGCACTCCTGATCCATACACCTCAGCCCCTGAAGTGCTATGATTATAAGAGTGTGCTACCACACCCAGCTTTATTTAGTATTTTAGTGTGTAAGAGTAGGAAAAGCCACAACAGAGGCTATAGAAAGATAAAAACACTTAAAATTAAAATAAAAACAAATCACTTCTTTAGGGAACTGGAGAGATTATTCAGTCAGTAAAGTGCTTGCCACAAAAGCATGACAGCCTGAGTTCAGATCTTTAGCACCCATTAGAGTTGGGCATGATGTTTGTGCTAGTCTTTTGTCAACTTGACACAAAGCATGACATAGCTATGAAGAGGGAATCTCAGTTAATAACTTTCCTACATCAAACTGGCCTCTGCATATGCCTATGGGGAATTTTCTTGATTGTTAATTGATATAGACGGACTCATTCTAACATTAATGCTGCCTGAGCTGTAGAAGTCAGTGGAGCTGAGCAAGTCGTGGAGAGTAAGCCTTCATTCCTCCATGATGTCTGCATGTCTGCTTTGGTTTCTGCCTCCAAATTCCTGCCATAAATTTCTTCTTGGTTTCTCTCAACTCTAACTTCTACCCAAATAAATCCTTCCCTCCAAAAAGTTGTTTCTGGTCAATGTTTTATCATACCAACAGAAGACAAACTAGGGAAGGATTGCACAGATGGAATTAAGGCACTGGGGAGTCAGAGACAAGGGAATTCTTAGGACTTGCTAGTCAGGGATTCTAACCAAACAAGTGAGCTGCAGATTCAGTGTGAGGTGCTGTTAAGGAAACTAAAAAGACAAAATAACAACTAGGATGACAAGTGACTGAGAAAGATACCAGCCATTGAAATATGGTCTACACATGTATATTTGCATTTATGCATACATAAGTAAAATGTGTATACACACATATACAAAAGAAATCACAATTCTGTTACCTACATAAATATAAAAGCTAAATGAACCACACTAAAGAGCAAATTTTAACCTTACTTTCATCAGAGAACTTAGGTAAATTTGCTCTAACACTAGAAATTTAGATAGGTGAATGCATTATGAGAAGGTAATTAGAAATATAGAACTTCCATAGGAACTTGTGCCTAGAGAAGGGTCTAGATGTGATATTGCTGAGTCTGTTATAGTTGTGAGTAGGGAAATATGATAGTTAAGCTCTCCAGGGCATTCCAAGTGTGGAAAAACTCCTTTCTTTTTAGGACCTCACAATATATACTGTAATATATATATATATATATATATATATATATATATACACATATATATATGTGTGTGTGTGTGTGTGTGTGTGTGTATGTATGTATGTGTGTGTGTGTATATATATATATATATATAAAATCTTGACATTTTCAACAAGGAACGTTTCGCACAGATGAGAATTTTTTTTACATTTTAAACTTTTTGATAACTTATTTTAACATTGGCATACATGTATATAAAGTGCCAAAGAACATGACCTAATCGTAGGACTATGCAAGTTCCCCATTCCTTCACACCTCAATAAATACATTAGAAAAACAATATTACTATAGTGCTACTTATGTAGCACACAGTGTCCATCTTTCAAACAAAAAATTATGAAATACATCTGAAAGAAACCAAGTTTAATTAAAACTAACAAGCATCAGAATGAGATACATAAGGGCAGAATATAAAAATTTTCAGACCATAATTTATTTACTTTTATTTATTTTTTTCTGATATATTACATCCCTACTACAGTTTCCCCTCCCTTCTCCCCTCCAAATTCCTCACTCTACCTACCTCCTCCCTGTTCACTCCTCCTCCATTTCTCTTCAGAAAAAGGCTAGTCTCCCAGGAATGTCAGCCAAATGTGGCATATCAAGTTGCAATGAGACTAGGCACATTCCCTCTTAAGGCTGGGAAAGGTAACCCCAGTAAAAGAAAATGACTTCCAAAAGCAGGCAAAAGAGTCAGAAAAAGCTCTGTTCTCACTGTTAGTTCCATAGGAACACAAAGCTACACAACCATAGCATATATGCAGAAGACCTAGGTCAGACCCGTACATACTCCCTGATTGTTGATTTAGCTGCTGTGAGACACTAGGAGCCTTAGTTGATTCTGTGTTTTGTTTTGTTTGTTGCTTTCTTTCTGCTGTCTTTGACTCCTCTGGCTCCTACATGTTTGACTATGATTCTCTGCATCTATTGCCATCAGTTGCTGGATGAAGCCTCTTTGATGTTAATTATGGATTATGCTGGGCTTCTGTTTATGAGTATAGCAGCATTAATTAAGATTAAGAATCATTTTACTGGCTTTTTTTTGGTGGTTTTGTTTGGTTCTACCTTAGGTCTCTGCAATTTCCAGCCTCTAGTAGTTCCTGGTCCTCCGGGGCAGTACCAGGAATGGGCTCCCTCTCACAGCATGGGTTTCAAGTTGATTCAGTTATTAGTTGGCCACTCCCACAAGTTCTGTACCTCCATTACCACAGCATATCTTGTAGACAGCACACAAGTTTGAGGATTTGAGGCTGGGTTGTAAGGAGCGGCTAGAGTATTCGCCATTACAAGATGGCGCTGACCTCAGCTGTCGCTCTAAGGATACTTACGGATAGCGCGGGAAAACCCCGCGGGAAAACCCCTGAAGTGCATTATGGGTGTACATGACTATCACCGCCCACTCCCGGGGCACACCAACCAATGGAGAGCACGCTGCCTCGGGGCTATATAACAGCGCCACTCTGGGGCCCCAGGGTCTTTCCTCTTTTCATTATGCATTAAACGCATTGCTGCAGAAGGATCCGTGTGTCCGCGTGGGTTCTTGCTG
>JAPYYD010004665.1:0-12885 GCA_028551405.1 Uromys caudimaculatus | reverse complement strand
GAATATGGGAATGGGTGGGCAGGTAGGTGGGAGGAGGAATTCCCTCACAGAGGCAGGGAGGGGGAGGGGATACGGGGTTTCCAAAGAAGAGACCCAGAAAAGGGGAAACATCGGAAATGTAAATAAAGTATCAAAAATAAAAAATACAAAAAATAAAAATAAAAAAAAAAAAGAACTCCCTGGTGTAGCTAGGGACACTGCTCAGTGGGCAAGGGGACATGACGAAATTCCTGAGGATCTGGTTTTAGTCCCTGGACCCCACAGGATGGAATAAAGTCCCCCAAGTTCTCCTCTGACCTCCACATGCTCAGTTGTTGTGTCATGCTCCCACATGTAATTAAAGTAAAAATCTAATAAAGAACTGTAGTTGAGAAACAGAACTGAGTCTATCAGGTCTGTTTGCTTACAGGCATATCCATTTTTTTTCTGTGCAGCTATGCTTGTTTTGTTGGAGATGGGTATAAATGCAGGAAGACACACTTGAATGGCAGTCACCATGTTCTAAAAATTACTTCATTCATTATATATAATATTGTATATGTAATATTATTTAATTGTATGTACTAATATTAGATATTATTTTATATCACATTCATTAATATTATATACATACAAGTAGACAAACACAACACACAAGTGCTCTAGATAGCAGGTCTAGTACAGCTGTTAAATTTGGCAGTTTCTTCTTCCCTTTGACCTTGTTGAGGCAAGGTTTTTCCTATTGTTTCTGAGGCTATACTGCCTACTCTATCTATCTGCCTCACCATATTGTGGGTTCTCCCATGTGTGCCTGCCATCTGCCCGTAGGACTGATGAGATTTAGACACTCATCAGTGCTTCTGGCTTTCTAATTGAGTCCCAGGAGCAAACAGATCTGCAGGCTTGTGTGTTAAGTACTTTTACCCCATGAGCCATCTCTTCAAGCTTCCACTTTTTTTTTTGATACAATATTTCTGACACTGGTCACATATTCACTGTGGTCACTGTGGTGATCCCCCTGCTTCAGGCCTCTCTCCCTTCCTAGGGATAGTACTTTGTTTTTTCTTTAACCAGGAGGGAACAGAGTTACTGATTGCTCAAAATAGAAAACATAAAATTAATATAGCCAGCAATTCAGCTTCTTGGTCTATACCACAAAAGACTTAAAACTTGTAAAAGAGCTGTTTGCTCATAGAAGCAAAGCATGTGGATCACAGACCAAACTCATTCAGCTATCCCTTTACATGTGGTGATAAAAGTAAGTGGATTATATAGATATACGATGCTTTTGAGACATTCAGCTTCAAGAAAGCAAAGATTCTACCCCATGTAGGAACATACACATGAGCACTGAAGACACTCGTAAGAGCAACAAGGTCGTCTGGAAGGAGGAAGCTCTGCAGGCTAGCCTGCCTGTGGCAGCACCTCAGGACAGAATGACAAAACAGTGCAATAGGCCAGAAGGACGCCACGGACAGAGGTTTAATAAGTAAAAGGTTTGGTTTTACCATCATAAAATACTCTGAAAAACCTTTCTCCAAAAGTTTGGAAAACACTGCATACTCTGCACTTTAGACTTGACTTAGACAGGGGCTTTTGTGTTTTGTTCTAAGACCACCATCAAGTGAAAGAAAACGCATCACCGTGGGATAAAGTGAAAGAAACACATCACCACGGGCATTACGGAAGCTTGTTTCTTTGTCCAAAGAGCATGAAGAGTTTGACTTTTAGCCTCCGAGGCTAACTTCCTCACCCCCACCATAAATTCAGCTGAAGATTTCGTGTTTCAGGGCCAAGAAGGGAAGCAGACCAAGCCAAGTACCGAACGAATGTGATCTGTTAAGAAGGCTGAGGTAGGACTTCAGGTTCCAAAGTTCAAGTACTGGTTGGGGCTAGAAGGGGAGCAAATCCACCTTTGTTAATGCACTGTCTGTCTTAAGTTATAACGTAAAATGGACTCAGGATTTAACTTGGGGAAAGAGAAATGGCTTACCATTTCCAGGGCTTTTGAATTCAATACTCGGGATGCGTTTCTGTTTGGTTTATTTTTGTTTTTTTTTTAAATGAAGAAGTGGGCACCAGGAGAGAGTAAGGGAGACCGAAGGCGCGTTAAGGAAAACAGATTCTGAAGAAAAGCAGGTCCTTACCTTTGATATGCATCAGGGTATTGTGTCTCTTGGAAAGCCTTCTCCAGTTCACACAGTTGGACATAGGTGAACTTGTGGTGTTTCATTTGCCTGTTGTTGGAGCGACGAGAAACTGCTCCAGCTGCTTTCTCAGGCTCTTTGGGACGGGCTTGTGTTTCCTTCCTTGTTTCATGGCTGTAGTTTTTAAAGCTCAGGTGGTCGTCCTGGCCTAGCTCATGCAGGACTCTTACACCTCTTCCAAAGCGGCAACGGGCTGCTGCTGCTGCAGCCCTCTGCTGAGATTCAGTCATTATTTCTTCCTCATAGAAGCTCACCCCATAATAGTCGAGGTCGAAGTAGAAGTATTTGCTCTCCATTGGTAGAGCTTTGCAGATGAAGCCTACTCAGGAGAACCTCCCAGTTCACGGGCGAAAATTCTGCGCATGTCCCACACTTCACATTTAACTCGCTCCTGGGTGTGGCTAAACTTAGACACGGAAGTGGGGGGTTGGGTCTGTGTGGGCGTAAAAGAGGAGATTCCACCCCACAGGGTCATACAGTTGCCATTAGGGTGTCTGACAAAAGGGTTGCTTCAAACAAGATGCTGACTTTAGGATATATTCAAGAAAGGAGACCTGAGTTGGACCTGGATTCAGGCACCTCCCTGGGTCCCCAGAGAGGCCACCGAGGGGAATTAAGAATGGATATTTAAGGTTATTTGGAGGCAGAGAATAGGGTAGGGGTAATAATTCAAAAGAACACTGTCAAGCTTGGGGAGCATCTCATGGCCCCACCTTCCAATTTCACAGCCCAATATTCTCCATGCTGGAATTAAATTAACATTATGAGTTAGGGGCTTCTGCTCCATATTTCTTTTGAAGACACTGAATGCAGAGTTGGCTTGGTCCAACTAGGCACAGAAGCAGAATTTAAAGCATTTTCCTTGGTAAGATCCAGTAACAAAGAAACCCCAATGATCACTGTGAGAATGTCACCCCTGTCTAGGGTGATCACAGACAAAATGCCAAGGTAGCATGGGAGTCCAACCCTCTTTGTGTGGCAGGGAAGATTAAAACTTCAAATCGAGAGAGCATTAGAACAACTCTCTAAAATAGAACACTTTACACAAGGGTTAAAGAAATGCATACACTAGGCAGTTTTCTAATCAGATAATTTCAGAGTTATCAGTTGGGTCTTTAGGATATTGCTCAGTGGTGGAAAACTTCTTGCCTAGGGTGAGTGAGGGGCTTTGTTCTAGGCCTAGCACTGAAAACAAACAAAGAAAGATGTAGCTCTACAGAAAAGATGTTTTGGTGTACTTGGAATTCTTTTGGTGGGAAAAGGATCATCTTTGTGTCCAACAAAGGATCACAGGAACAAAGTAAAAGTATATTAACAAGAGAATTTCTTTTTGTAAGAGTGTGTGCTGGAATACAAAACAGGCCAGTGAGAGTACTTGGTGGAGATGGACCCTGTCTTTCATCTCTGACTAGGTGGTGATGGTCTATCATCCCGTTGGTGGGAACTTAAGTTTAGAATTTGAGTGAATAGGTTAATCACTACAAAAGGGAAGGGGGTCAGGGTTCAGGAAAGAGGGGCCCATATCAGGCTAACTTTGATAGAAGAAAACCTGGGTTTCACACCAGGGAGGGTTTCATTATTAAGAGATTCTAAAATATCAAATGCAATCATTTTTGTTTCATCATAAGAGGTTCTTGCAACCTGGAGAGACATAGTATAGCCAAAGATTACAGAGTTGCAGAACTGGAGGGTGAGCAGGATTACAGCAAAGACTATTTCTGAAAAAAAAAGTCTGGTTTTAGAGCCAGGTAGGTAGGTCTGTGGGCAAAGTACTTGTTGCCAGTGCCTGATGACTTCAGATCTCAGAAACTATGGCAAAGCTAGATGGATTGGGTTTGAAATATTGCTCAGTGAGTAAAGAGGCCTGCGCGAAGCCCAATGATTTGAGTCCAATATTCTGGACCCAATGCTGGAAGGAGAGAATCTTCTCTCAACAAGTTATTTTCTGCCACACACACACACACACACACACACACACACACACACACACACACACACCATGGTATACATGTACATACATGCTATTGTATAATAGGCTTTTTTTCTGGAGGGATGCAACACACACACACACACACACACACACACACACACACACAAATAAATAAGTTTAGGAAAATGGGAAGAGTAGATTCTCCTCTAGGTCCTGTGACCTCTCCAAGTATGGCTAATTAGCTAGTTTTATAGTAACGGGGACAACTTTCCTTCTATTGAATGGATCTTATATCCATTTAGAAACTTGTGGTTACTCCCAAGATATGAATGCCACTATTGCACTGCTGGATTATCTGTCTGTGGTTGCCATTGGTGTGCTTTGTAGGATTTATAGCTGAGTAGGACTACTGATTCCTTTTCTCCTTTGGCAGCAGGTGTAGCACCATTTGACTTCACAAGAGCTACTCCTCAAGGAAGAGGCTTTCAGGTCAGGTTAGTTCCAGCTTGATTCCTGCTCTGCCTGAACTAGTGTCTGCAGCAATTTCTGGGAGACACCAAGGGCAACAGCAATACCCTATCATTGTCTAGGGAGTTTCTTTGACCTACTCTGGTCAATATTTCGAAAGGAGATTTCCCTTGCTTGGTACTAAGGTCATAATAACCATCCTGATGTATTGCAAAGTGACACCAAATCATGCTTTCGGTTCACATTTCCTTAATGCCTAATGGTGATTAATACTGTCCCACACTGCATTTGCTATGCAGCTTTCTTAACCTTTTCTGTACACGAAAGAGTTTCGTTTCTGTTATTTTGATAAAATAGACTGACAAAAAGTAACTTAAGGTCAATTCTCAGCTACAGTCTCTAAACTGCAGAGACGTCAAAGCAGGAACTCTCGTCAGCATGCCACACCCACAGTGAAAAAGTGAGAGGGAATAAACACGCGCATGCTTCTGGCACTTGGCTAATTTTCTCTACTTTTATACAGTCTAGGGCCCAAAACAAGGGAATGGTGCCACCCACTCTCAGGTTGGTTTCCCCAAGTCAATTAATGTAAGATGGTCCCTCACAGACACACCCAAGGCCAACCTGAGCTACATAATCCCTGAGTGCAATGCTCTCCCCAGGTGAATCTAAGTTGTGTCAAGTTGACAATTCAAACTAACCACCACAATGAGCTAAAACAGTAAACTATAGTTGTTTATTTTCACTGAATTATTCAATTTGAATTTTATAGAGATTGATTTATTTTTTTGTTCTTGTCACAAAAGAGAGAGTTTAATTAAAACCACCGTTTAAATCAAATTGGTCGCTACCAATTTGAAGAAACATTTTATTTTATTTTTTTAAATGTCCTAAAGGAGTAGACCAGCAGGACAGTTTATCAGGTAAGGATGCTTGCTTGCTGCCAGTCCTGATGACTTGCGTTTAAGCTGTTCTAATACTAATGAGTTCTAGTTGTGTTTAGCTGTAAGCATCGAGAAGAAAGTCCTTGATGGAAGCACCAGCTGTGTAATTAAATGAAAAGACTGAGCAGCTCCATCCTCAAGTATTAATTTTCAGGATGATCATCACTGAGGGGCCATAGAGCTGTAGGTGGATGCTTTGGGGGCCTGGTAGGTGGAGTCAGTGACTAGGTGAGGGGCAACAGGAATTGTAGAATGGGCAGTCTGCTGACACGGTCATTGTGGTTGCCCATGGTAACCCCATTGGGTCTAGGTGAAGGGATGAGAGCAGAGTAAACTGTTGATGGCATGCCATTGGGTTGTACCACTGTGTTGTGGTGAACAACACAAGTGGGTACTATACAGAGACTGGGTATACTATGTACTTTGTTGGGCATATGGGGTCTGCTATGGGTAGACACTTCTCACTGGACACATGGCTGTCTGGTAGGGGCTGTGGGAGGAGAAGTATGGTGTCATAGCCCCTCTGATAGGGGAACAGACACTTTGTAAGGTATGCCAGGAGTGTAGCCTGGGTAACCTCTTCCTTTGGCATCTGCATAGGGAACCACAGAAGAACCAGGGTTATAAACAGAATTCATGATTTCAAGAACACAACTTGACCTATGTGCATGCCTGTCAGAGCCAGCACTGCCACTAATGCATTGGTTCTCATTAAAAAACAAAAGTCATTACATAAATTTTGACCTGGAATTAGGATAGAATTGGAACATATTTATGATGGAGGGGTGAGAGGCTCACATGCCTCATCCAGTCCTTAGGTTAAGGTTGTGGAAGAGCAAGAAACATTTTTTTTATAGCCACTGGCAAATAGTCTATGCTCTCATAAATAATCCCTCAACCTTGCAGATGTAAGTACCCATAATTAAATTCACAGAGTCACACCACGAGATACATTAATGTGGAGAGGGACTAGTTGGGAAGAGGAATGGATTAATGAGAAAATAAAAAGAGGTGGTAATTGGGTGATGAGTGTGATCAAAATACACTTTTATGCATGAAACTGTAATAATGAAATTAATTATTATATAATTACTATATGCTAATTAAAAGTTAAAAACACTTAGAGCTTCCCAACACACAACATATTCATGTATGAAAATGTAAAAAAAAATGCTTTTAAAAAGAAGTCTTAAATTGAAACAAAAAATAATTGAGAGCTATGGTGTTTGAAGAACTATGAAGTATTGGTATGCTTAACTGTTTGGTACGATTAAATGATTGTGTAGACATTTAAATTATATGAATTATTTAGAGATTTTAAAATGCTACTTGCACTTCATATTAAAGCATATTTAAACAATAGTCTAAAACTGTTTTTGAGGGTTTGGGAGAGATGACTCAGAGGTTAAGAGCCTGGCTGCTCTTCCAGAGGTCCTGAAATTGAGGTCTGGTGCCCTCTTCTGGCTTGCAGGCATACATGCAGGCAGATCAATGATAAGATAACATACATCTTAGAAAAGATATTTTTGAAAGTCTATAAATATATTTCTGCCTTTTAAAAATATAAATTATTTTAAAGCAAACTCTAGATCTGGCTGTGAGAGAGATCTGAGGGTGAAGAGGTTTTCCCTTTAATAATTTAAAATGTAAAGAGAGAATGTAGAAAAGTACCTGATAGAAGAAAAAAGTTAAGGTTTAACATCATGTAAACATTTCATTTTATGGTGGGTCAGAGACTGTATGTCTTTTGCTTTCCATAAGTACTTCACAGTCTTCTTCCATTTCAAAATCAAGATTTACAAACTGGAAACCACTGTTTCTGGTTGACCTTCCCTGCATAACAGAGAGCATTCTTGGATTTACTTCATTGGGAATTCACTTCTTCAGACAACTCCTCCTGTTTCATCAAGTGATATTGCTGCTCCATGAGTAAGCCGGTATCATGTTTGCCTTCACAGCAGTGGAAAGGAAGAAACAAAGGGAGATGTCGAGGCATGAGGAGGCATGGGAAGCCCCAGTGAAGTGACCATAATGGACAGCCTCTTTCCCCTTGCCTCTCCAAGGATATTTTCACTTCCTGGACATCATTAAAGCATCAGCCCCATTCAGATAATGACCATGTCACTCAGACCTGGTAGTCCTTTGATAATTTACCCTCTAACATTTTAAACTTTATTTTGTGTGTGTTTGGACAATGGAATCAACCTGGAGCTTATTTTGTAGTTAATGTCATTCTGCTTCTTCAGCAAAGCTCACCTTCCCTTCCTCATCCCCTCTCCCTCCTCATCCCTCCTCCCCCTCTCTCCTCATCCCTTCTCCCTCCTCATCCCTCCTCCCTCCTCCTCCTCTGTTCTCATCCCCTCTCCCTCCTCCTCCCTCCTCCCTCCTCCCCCTCTCTTCTCATCCCTTCTCCCTCCTCATCCCTCCTCCCTCCTCCCCCTCTCTTCTCATCCCCTCTCCCTCCTCACTCCTCATTCCCAACCCTCTTCCTCCACATCCCTTCTTCTCACCCCTTCTTCCCCATCCCCTTCTTTTTCATCCCCTCTCCCTTCTCATCCCTCATCCCCTACCCTGCCACTCCTCATCCCCTCTCCCTTTTCACCCCTTACCCATCCTTTCCCTCCTCATCGCTTCTCCCTCCTCCCTTCTCACTCCTCCTCCCCATCCCTCTCCTTCCTCATCTCCTCTCCAGTCTCATCCCTCTTCCCTCATTCTCCATCTTCCCCTCTACTTCTCTTCCTCTTCAGGTAGCCAAAATTTCTTTGTTCTCTAGGCATTGGATTTCATCGTTATTGGTACTGTACTCTCCTATAGTTTCATCTCTAACAAGGTGGTTGCATCTCCATGGAACTTTCTTTTTCCCCCTATGGCTCCCATTACTACAGTTTAAACCTGACCTCTTTATTCATCTGCCATGCTGCATCCTTGAACACAGCAGCCACTGTGGCTCTGAATTCCATGATAGTTTCTCCTGCAGTAATAGTCCACCAGCTCAGAGTTTATCATCATTGCTATCACCAGGTGGTCTCTCCTCCACATACCACCTGGCACCAAGTCCATCAAGAGGGGTAGTGAGGGACAGGCCAACTCTCATTGGTCTCCACTTGACCATGGCACAATGGGCTGCCTTTCTTATTATTCCCACAATACTAGACAGACCTCAGATCACAAAGCCTGGTGAAATACATAGACCTTTTTACCCTCATGCCACCAGCATAATCCGAGGGCTATCTGGGGTCCATCAGCTTGCTCACCTAGCTTGCTGAGTGACCCAATCCCTGACTGTGTTTGCAAAGCCCATGTTCCAAAGTCCAACAGCCTGGGCACCTGCTGCCACTATTGATTACGACTCTGCCCTCAGAAACCATCTTCAAACATCCTAGCTGTTATCATGAAGCCTGATACATTCCCATGACCCTGTCTGCTATAACATCCCCAGGCCTAGTTGGATCTATCAGACTGCACATTATCCCAGGCTGATGAGAGTTCAAGATTCTATCCTTATTCTTCCAGAGAAATACTAATTTGTCCAACCATAGCTTGGGTGGCACAGCCTTACTCCACCCTAGCCTGGTGAATGACCCACTACATTCCCACATTCACAGCCCTACCTTGGCTGAAGCAACCTGGAAACCAGCCCATTCTAGCAAGTGATCAAGACACTGCCCTATTTATACTATCGTCGCACTTCAGGCCTTGCTCCTGTCAGGGAGCTTGTACCGTTGCCATGTATGATTCGCACGATCTCGCCTTCCCAGATATGCTCAAAGAAGCTAGTGATCTCCCATTCCTACCCTTACTGGGCATCCATGCAGAATTGCTCATGACCCAGAACTGCCTCAATTACACACCATTATTATGCTCCCAGGCCTGACTTGGGTCATTAAGGCTGCACACAAGCCCAGCCTGTCAGTGATCTAGACTATCTAGACCTCTTTCTTTCTTTTTCTTTCTTTGTCTTTCTTTCTTTCTTTCTTTCTTTCTTTCTTTCTTTCTTTCTTTCTTTCTTTCTTTCTTTCTTTCTCTCTCTCTCTCTCTCTCTCTCTCTTTCTTTCTTTTCTTTCCCTTCCTTCCTTCCTTCCTTCCTTCCTTCCTTCCTTCCTTCCTTCCTTCCTTCCTTCCTTCCTTCCTTCCTTCCTTTTGTTCTTTTTTTCCACCTTGGAATGCCTTTATTACTCTGTTGTAAGCCACACTGTGACATTCCATAGATGCAATGGTAGTTTGGAGTGAACAGAGTCATTGTGGACAAGCTGTGTGACAGTATCTGACCTTTTTCAAACTGTTACATTCCTAGAGCCTCCAGTTGACATAGGGTCAAGTTGCCTGCTTACCAACATACCTGAAAGAGTGACCAAGTCCTGGACCTCCCCCACCATCCTAAAAATTCCAGGATTTGATCCAGTCAAGCCTTGTAGCCACCAGAGGGGAAATCAAGCAGCTTCCTCCAGCTCTAATCAGACCTCTGACAAATACATCCTGCTGGGTAACTCAGACTCCTGTCCTCCATTGCCATCCCAATAGTCTCAGATATTGATCAAGCCACACTAGCTCAAACTGGAAAAGAGCAACACCATATCCTCACATACCATCCTCAAACTCCTAGGCCTGGATCGTATCTAAATATTACACGTAGTAAAAATGTATTTCTATATAAAAAGGTCAGAAATTACAAGCAAAAATTGACACAATGATACCATTTTCCAGTCTGAACTAAGGACTTGTGATGTCTCATAGAAACAATTAGATCCTAACTGCTAGTGACCCATAGTGTGGCCAGTCTCAGGAAGGACAAAAGGGACTGGGAAATTTGTCACTTATGGTAGTGCAATGTCTACTTCCTACCTCCCCCTAGCAGAAACAACCTTATTCATTCTCAGAGTCCCCACCTCACTGCCCTGTTCTTCTTCCTGTCCATACTCCACCTCCTTCTCTTTCTATCCACATTTCTCATAAGTAGTCTTCTGTGATTTTCTTTCCTTTGGCACATATGTTTTATAAAAACACGTATTCCTCCAATGTAAGTGCTAAACATATCTATAGGGCAAAAACATACAGAACGCTTTAGAACAAAATATTTCTACAGACAATAAAGAAGTTATTACCAACTAATTTCCATCATGAATATAAAATACCGTATTCCTTGATTACAATTTCTTATCATAGCATGCCAGAACAAGGGCATTCATAACAATAATCTCTTTCAAATGTTTAAAAAAAATTCACCTAGTGTTGCAAAGAGCTATCAGGATTTCTGAGAAAAACAGCCTCACAAAATAAATGTATTGTTGGTTTAATACACTGATGATAAAAAAATTGCTTTCTGGGTGCCTAGTTTAAGTAGAAGACAAGTAGAAAGGGATGTAAAAATGAAAAGAAGATGAAGATGCTAAGGATGGAAAAGAAAATCAGAAAAGGTTTGTCTGGGTCTGAGTAAGTTACTGAAGTACATGATACTTAGCTAGGATTTATATGACTTCAACATTGAAGAGTGACCTCTATGAACATTGGAAATTCTCATGAGTTATTAACATAAATCCTAAAGCTTTAAGCAATTAAATTATTACAGCTACTGGGTCAGAAATGTTAATATCTTCATGTTTGTGTTAATACCTATTCAGGTTTATTTATGCTGTTCACAGATATGTAAAGAGGATCACCAAAGTTTTAGATAGACATGCAGGACCATTGTCTGTTTGAATTTGTTTTTGTTTTTGATCTCCTTTTGCCAACTCCAGGAAATTCAAGTTTCTTAGAGCATTCCCAAGGATAAACAAACCATAGTTGAACAAGTTTATTTATGACTCAAAAAAACAAAGATATAAACACACCCAAGGGATAAGATATTACCTTGTTTAGGAGCAGCTTGCAAAATAAACTTAGACTTTAATCCCCACTGACACCTATAGAAACACAGCATAATTGGCAAAGGTGATGTGGAACTAGAGGCTCTACAAGTATGCTTTCTCCTGTAGGCTTTCTCTGGATCCTAACAGGGCTGATACAGCCATACTACATAGCTGTATGTGCTGGCAAGAGAAGACAACACCCTGGTTTCAGACCCTCTTCTGATTTAAACCACATGAAGACTACATGGTACTTTTAATTATAGCCCCATTTACCAAAATTCCTCTCATTATGCTGTGACTCTATCTCCTGGCTCTTATGTGGCTCATACTTTGTATAACTCAACAAAACATCACAGGTTTAAACGGGAATCAGGTTTAATTATATTTAAAATATCAGTACAAAATTATAAGAATAAACCCATATTGGTGGAGAAATGCTCAAGAGGTTGGTTAGATGCTCTTGAAACTGCTGACATGTGATTTGGGGGAAATCAGGAAGGCTTCCTCATCTACATTCACTGCTTGTGTGTCAGTCTTTTCCTGTCCTTAGGGATGCAAAAACATCCCTGGTCTTGGAGAGTCAGGAGGGTAGAGGAGGGGCTTTATTTATAATGAGATGGTTCTATGGCTTTATGCACATCTTCAGCCTCTCAAAGAGCAATATCCCTGCGCCAACCTACCCTAGTCCATCAAGTCACTGTGGGACCGAGCACAACCTCCACCACCAAGGCCAGACAAAGATGCCCAGCCAGGGGAAGAGGATCCACAGGCAGGCAACAGGTTCAAGGACTGCCCCACCTCACTCCCTGCTCCTGATGAATATCTGCTATACATGTGGTGATGGTAGGGACTGAGGTCCTCCCCATGCTAGCTAGCTCTTTGGTTGGTGGTTCAGTCTCTGGGAACCCACAATTTCCAGGTTAATCGACTCTGTTGGTCTTACTAGAGAGCCCCCATCCTCCTTGAGTCCCCAAATCCTTCCCCCAACTCTTCCGCAAAGCTCATGAACTCCACCTAATGCTTGGCTGTGGGTCCCTGCATCTGTTTCCAATGGCTGCTGAGTGCAACCTTTCAGAAGACAGTTACACTAGGCTCCTGCTGATCTAATTAGTTTGCAGGACTAAATTCTACTGTCCTGTTTTTGACAGGACAGCCATTCAATTCATCTGCCACTTCCTTGCAGTGACCTGTCACCTTTAAAGAATGATGCTGACTGATGCTGCCCTATCATGCCTTGATTTGTGATGCTAGATAATGCTTCCTTATCATGCCTTGACTTACACTTCCAGTGATCGCCTGCATAGACATGCTTGAGAACTATGACAATAACTTTTTCTGAAGAAAGAAATTCTCTCTTGGCCTTGAAACAAAGTTAACAATACACATTGAGCAGATCTTTGAGTCCAAGGCCAGCCTCCTCCACAGAGTGAGTCACAGGACAGCCAGGACTACACAGAGAAACCCTGTCTCAAAAATCCCCCAAACAAAATAAACAAATACATAACAGAACT
>JAPYYD010004664.1:0-12886 GCA_028551405.1 Uromys caudimaculatus | reverse complement strand
TGAGGGGAGACAGGGCAGTGTAGAATAATTGAGGGGAGACAGGGCAGTGTAGAATAACTGAGGGGAGACAGGGCAGTGTAGAATAACTGAGGGGAGACAGGGCAGTGTAGAATAACTGAGGGGAGACAGGGCAGTGTAGAATAACTGAGGGGAGACAGGGCAGTGTAGAATAATCAATTTTTCCTTGTCATATCTCCTCCCTTGAATCTTCTTTTGCTACAGTTTGAGCTCTTGGCTTACTTATTTGCCCAGCTCCTTGGGACTTGGGACTTGGGCTGCACGTTTACAAGACCCAAGTTTGACCTAAAGTAAAGTACGGAGCAAGTTATGTTTTTAAGTATACTGCTTCTCATCGAGACAAAGACAGCCAGGCAACTAGTTAATTCTAAGTCTGATCTCTCTCCCTCCCTCCCTCCTTCCCCCCCCTCCCCCCAGGGTCTCATGTAGCCCAGGCTGGCATCAAACTTCCTATATAAACTAAGAATGTCCTTGAAACCCTAAACCTGTCTGTCTCTTCTTCCCAAATGGTAGGGTTACAGGCACATGCCACCATGTCTGTCTATATGTTGTGTTTTAAAGAATTCATCTTGAGTTACACAGAAAGAGGAGGGGAAGCACACTCGCCGGGGTCATAGGGCGTTTGGGGATATACAGTAGAGTATGGCTTTTGCCAATGGAAAGATAATGAAAGAATAAGAAGCAGTCACAGGAGAGGGTTCAAGTGTCCTGAGGCATTAGGTATCTGGGCCCCAGTCCCACATCCAGGAGTTCTCTAGACTTACTTCAGTGGAGAAGTCAGCTATAGTGGCTATCTAGAACAATCAGGTATGGGAACGGTGCACTGACCCTACTTAGGAAAAAAAAATGCAATGAAAATCTCTGCAGCATTAACCTTGTGTGGTGGTGTAGACACCTGTAATCCCAGCACGTGGGAGGCAAAAGCAGGATCAGGAGCTTGAGGAGACCTAAGTTTAGAATAGCCTGAAGGATAGTCTAAAAAGGAAACGAAAGGAACTGGTGGCAGCTTTCTCTTCCCAGGGTTCACGTGTGCAGCAATCTGAAACAGTTCCGGGAAGTTGAGGTAATTAGAACATTATCAATGAACACAAATGGCTCAAGGGGAGTTTCTCAAGACATCAAGAGCATCCCCAGGTGTGCTGGTAGAAGAAACATTAAAACACTGCAGTGGCCAATTACCTTGTTTTCATTAATCAAGAAAAGTAGGTGCTAAGTATGTCTAATCTGAGATTACACAGCCATTCTGTGCTCAGCTTAAATGAAGTTTAGCCTCCAGCCTGGCAGATGAGGTGTAAGGGAGGTCTCTTAGAACCACCAAGTTGTCCAGTCTCTTTACTGTCCTTCAGATTCTGTGCTCAGAGGAAGAAAGATGCCCTCCCTGAGCCAAGTGCTTGCTTCTCTCCTTTCTCCCAGACATTTTCGTGGTCAGGCACTGGGGGGAGACCAGATGCTAGTGCCAGTTCTTGGCTGACATGTCTTTTCCCTTTTCAGTTTCTGAGAAACACTGTCACCTAGCAGGCAGTAGTACCCCACCCCCCACCCCCAGCCATGTATAAGTTTACTTCTGGAGGCGTCACAGCTTGTAATTAAATTTCTGGGGGTGGGGGTGGGGTGGGGAGTGGTTCCATACTGCTAGTGAGCACATGGTAGACATTCATGCTTGACTCCAGCTCCTTTCTCTGGACACAGGGTCAGACCCCCTATGACAGTCTTCTTTAGGTCTTCAGATATCAGAAGTTCA
Organism: Uromys caudimaculatus; assembly: GCA_028551405.1. Classification (NCBI taxonomy): domain Eukaryota; kingdom Metazoa; phylum Chordata; class Mammalia; order Rodentia; family Muridae; genus Uromys; species Uromys caudimaculatus. The sequence continues at coordinate 11,127 of JAPYYD010004664.1, read as the reverse complement.
TCTAGTCTAGTGACTGACAGGTGACTGGAAGATACAGGATCAGTTTCATCAGTATGCACCCCTGTGGCGGAGGACTAAAGTTAATGTAACACCGATTTACCATTTTTTATCTGCTAAGGATGGGAAGTCATTTAGCATCTTATTTTACTTCTCTCCATAAAAGCCACATGCGGCTGTGTTATAGTGTTCATTGTGTAGTTTTTCTTTCTTTGTACTTGAGAGCTTGGGGCTTCTCTGTAGCCACTCTCACCTTGGTGCTTCTCATGTAGAAGACAAACTTAAAGAGCTTAAGCCACTTGAGCAAGAACATGTAGCTAATGAGTCATACAGATGACTACAGTACCACACAGGGTGGATCTGGGGTTAAGATGGCCAGTTTACCGCCTTGCTCTTGATTTTCTGCACTCCAGGACCTGTCCACAAGGAGCTTGTAGGGCAACACAAGGTCATTGATTTTCATAAGTATGTTATGGTTTCAAATATTCACCGATGACCAACCAGACATCTAATGTCTGATAATATATGTGGCTATACTAGCTAAGTATTAACTCAAGGCTGCGTTAAAGTTGTGTTCAAGTGATTTCATTACAGGAGAGCAGTTTACGCACGTGCGTGTGTGCATGCGTGTGCGTGCGTGTGCGTGTGTTTTAGGAGGAGGGATTCCAAGAATCGTTTTTTCCTCTCTTTCTCTGTCTTCCTTATTTTTTGCAGTGCTGGGTACCAGACACAGGGCCCTCTGCATGCTCAGCAAGTAGTATCCCACTAAGCAACGCCCTCGGCTGTGCTCTGGAGTGGGTTCTTTGAAGTCAACAAAATGGCAATATTTATTCCCTCGGTCTCCTATTTGTGTTTTAAGTTGTTGTTTTTCTTTTCTCTCCCCCTTTTCTCCCCTAAGTCAAGGTCTCATGTAGCCCAGGTTGGCCTTGAATTTGACATGTAGTTGAGGCAGGCATATTTTAAGAATCATGGAACCTGGCTAGGTGTGTTCTTATTAATTATCAAAGTATCATTCTTTTCTTCTTAGTCTACTGCAGGTTTTTATCCTCAGACAAGCACTACTGTCTTAGATCTATGGGGCAAATATTAATGTCATTTGTATTGCTGCCAAGGAGAAGAGGGAAGAGATGAAAAATATTGGCAGGTCACCTCTATCTAGTCTATATGTACAGATAGAGTGAGTAGGCAGGACCTCACCATGAAGGAGCCTGGTACAACGCTATGGGGTGTGGAACTGAGAAGTGGTGTGTCCAAGGTACAAACAGTAGTGTTAATGGTGGGGTCCAGAGAGACTGGGAAACAATTCAGAGGTAGATGTTGCAGCTGGCTTATGACTGACTATGCTTGCATTTGTATGTGGAACATTGTCTTGAATAGGATGGCACAGAACTCGCTATAGGATTACCCCTTGGCAGAGCAACTGGTTGGCAACAGCAAAGGGTGACATGGCACAGTGATGTTTTTATCTAAAGAGAATGTTCTTTGTTTATTGTGAGATCTCGATTACCTGTTTTTAAAGGTTATTCCCAAAATATCCCCAGAGCTGTTCTTAAAACACTGATCAATTAGATGGTTACTTATTCTCCACTTTTAAACTATGCGTGTGGGTTGGAATTCCATCAACTTGGCAGGAGCTAGAGTAATTTGGGAAGAGGTATTCTCAAATGAGAAAATGTGTCTATAAGATTGGCCTGTAGGCAGATTTGTAATCCCTTTTCTTAATTATCAGCTGATGTGGGAAGGCCCACTGTGGGTGTCATCCCTGGGCTGGTGGTCCTGGGTTCTTTAAGAAAGCAGGCCTAGCAAGCGATGAAGGACTAAGCCAGGAAGCAGTACCCATGACTTCTGCATCAGCTCCTGCTTCCAGGTCTCTGCTCTGACCTCCCTGGATTGATTCCAAGCCCTAAGATGGAATAGATCCTTTCTTCTCCAAGTAGCATTTGGTCCCGATGTTTATCACAGCAGCCTAGCTAAGCCACTATGCATTTTAAAGATTTACTTATTTTGTGTTATGTGTCTGAGTGTTTTGCCTGTGTGTATGTCCATGCTCCATATGCCTGTGGTGCCCACAGAGGCCAGAAAGACATCAGAACCAGAGCTGGATGAGTCACCATGTGGGTTCTAGGAATTGAACTGTCTTCTAGAAGAACAATCACCACCTGAGCCATCTCTCCAGCCCCTTTCAAAGATGAGGTCTTACACATCCCAGGCTTTCTGCAAACTTGCTGTATAACAGAGGCTGGCTCTGAGCTTCTGAGCTTTCTGCCTGCACCGCCATGCCTCGTTTTAGGCCATGTTGAGGTTCTAGCCCAGGACTTTGTGCTGGTCAGCATTCTCCCAGCTGAACTACAATCCCAGCCTTAAACCTCCTATAGCTTTTTGTTGGTGGTGGTGTTTGTTTTTTTCTGTTGTTTTTGAGATAGGGTCTTCCAATATAGCTCTGGCTGGCTTGGAACTCTCTGTAAACCAGGCTGGCCTTGAACTCACAGAGATCCATTTGCTCTCTCTCTCAAGTGCTGGGAGTTAAGTTATATGCCACCACACCTGGCTGATGTCCTCCATACTTCTGAAGACTTCTTTTCACCTACACTTAAGGCAGATACAAGGCCTTGGACAATCAGGTCTGCTAGATCTCCACTTCCTGCCTCCCTCGCCACCCCCCACTCCTCCTCTCTGCCTCATTCCTTCCTACGCCCTGCTCTCCAGCCGCCCAGGGCTCCAGTCTCCATGCGCACTTCAAGTCCCACACAGGCTCTGTGGGGAAGCCCACCTTACTTCCCCCAGAAGCAGAGTTATCCCTGCATGGAGCAGCTGTAACCATACAACACCTGTTGTACCACTTAGGGATGTTCAAATGCATAATTTCATTTCTGCTTTCATTGTTCATTAGACCAAAATCTTCCCAGGATAATGTTTTTATTTTGATTCTTGTGTGTTGCCAGGGTGTCTGGTCATACAGAATAGGGCTAACACATAGAAAATTAGTAAGTAAAAAGTTTACTTTTTGTATTGAGAACTTCTTATTCATGTAAAGACGTTGACTTCCCTCCTGAGGAAAACAGTTCCATAGAAAAGGTGAAAAGGTTTGTTATCAAGTCCTACATCTTCCAATCAAGGCTTATTAAGTCTGTTTTCCATGTAATCCAAAGAATAAACTCATCAATTTTACTTTTTATGACTTGATTTCTAGTCAACTGTGCTCTGAAAATTGTACATGAAGTATTTCAGAAATGTTACCTCTGATAAACTAGATGGGGTCTCATTCTGAGTAGCAAGATGAAATCTTGTGTAATTTTGGTCCGTCCCTAGTGGGATGCCAATCATCCTTTCCTCAGTGTTTCCACACTGTATATGCTACCCGCCCAGGCCATTGCTCTCATGCCTTCTCATCACACATGCATTGTGTTGGGTCATCTTACAGCGAGGAGGAGAGTAAGCTACAATCACATATTTTGGGGTGAGGAGAGTGAACATTTAACATACATTTGGCTTATTATAAATTCAGTTTTATCATAGGTATGTATACATAGGGAAAAACCATCATCTATGTAGAGTTTGGTAGTGCCTAGGTTTGCAACCATCTTCTGGGTTGCTGGAACATAGCCCAGTGGATAAGGACCTAATATGGTAGCACTGCAGAGACTCTTTTTAAAGGTAGAAGAGGGCGGGACATGAAGCAGAAAGTAAGCTCAGTTGGTCAGTCCCACTGTCACTCAGGGCCAGTTTCCCTGTTTTCCACTCTCTTACTCCAAGCCCACTCAGAAAAAGAAAAGATCAAACCTGCTATAAATGAAGAGTGACTTCTGACTCTCATACATACAGACCCAATTTAGAGCAAGCTCACCTTTTAGCAGCTGGCAGTTATATGCGCTCATGTTCCCAGCAGACTGCAAGTTTATCAAATCTCCTTTGGGGCTGCAGTTCTTACTTACGACTTCAAATAACTCATAGGGGGGGATCGAGACTTCCTTCCTGAGAGAGGTCTTGCACAGAGGCACCCAGACAAGTGAAAGTAGTAAACAGTGTTTGGTTTCCAGACACCTGTGTCTCTTCCTTTAGCAGGGAGGCAGAAAGAAACTGGCCGAATCGAATGGTAGAACCTACTCTGGCTTCAATGTTCACATCTTTCATCCTGTGGTGTACCTTGTAGCACAGGCTGTCGTTCTTTGTAGGGCTGTCTTTCCTCAGCAGCTGGATGGCTGAGGTGAGGTAGTAGTGCAGATACTTGAAGTGGAATGACTGTACTGCCCAGGAGACCCAAGAGCCCTGGTCATGGCCTTGGCAAAGTCAGAGCTCACATTGAGATTCAAGGTGAAAACCAAGATGGCCACAGCATGCACAGAGGTCATGCTCTCAGGGAGGGACTTAAGACATTTTAAAAATGGGACACATATGGTCTATGGACTCAGTATACGGTCCGTGCAAGCTTAAACAGAAGGATCACTGAGAGGCTTATACCAGCCTGAACTAAATGTACAAAAAACGTAGACACCAGAGTGCTCCCTTGCCCCAAAAACCAAGTCCTTAAGGCAGGGAAACAGCTACAGCTGAGAAAAACAAGTTTATGCTGAGGGTGACTTTATTACGGGGTTCCAAGCCCCCATCCCACTCCTCATTCAGGTTCACTCTGCCTCTATAGGAACGTGGGCCTTTAGACTCTTTCCCTTGAAGAGCGTCCCTCAGAGGCTGCACCATACGACGTCTAGGGGGACCCTCGCAGCTCAGTACCCATCAGCTTACCAGCTTGACACCCACCACATTCAGCGAGCATTCTGAGCACTTCCCAGCTGGTGGGCGGAGCCACCACATCCAGCACCCAATGAGAAAGTATATACAGGAAGCTTAATTTGCATACGAGACAAAGGAAGACTTAAAGCGCTGCTAAAACGTAACCTAGCGAGATTGCCAAGGGTCCACAGCTCCTTTTTTTGATGCCTTGGGGGCCCTGAAAAGAGCCTTTGTGAATGGCGAGGCAGGCCAAGGGACAAAGCCTAAACACAGGAGGGGGACCGCTCAGCCGCCGAAGCCATACAGAGTGCGGCCCTGGCGCTTGAGCGCGTATACCACGTCCATAGCCGTGACCGTCTTGCGCTTGGCGTGCTCGGTGTAGGTGACAGCATCGCGGATCACATTTTCAAGGAAAACCTTGAGAACACCGCGAGTCTCCTCGTAGATAAGACCTGAGATGCGCTTGACACCGCCGCGCCGAGCCAACCGCCGGATAGCAGGCTTGGTAATACCTTGGATGTTGTCGCGGAGAACCTTTCGGTGTCGCTTGGCGCCACCTTTCCCTAGACCTTTGCCGCCTTTTCCACGTCCCGACATAATCAAGAAACAAGTAGTAGACAACCTAGAGAAATCTAAAGGAACCTGGCGCCAAGCAAGAGCTTATATTGCCTGAGTGCGGACCTGTTTGAAAACAGCAAGGAGTGGGCGGAGCTCTAGGCTCCACCCCCTAGCTCTTTGTGCCCTGCTGTCTACCAAGACCTAAAAAGGTCTTTGTGTTCTCTCTCTAAATTCAAGGAACCCTAGCACATTTGAAAGTTTAAAAAATATCAGGTAACAATTTTTTCCCTCTTTTTTTTAGCACAAATAAAACGTCTTATGCTTGCCATCTTCAGTGCGCGCTGATTCGGTATTTTGTAAGCAGCATGCTTGTTCTTACACAACTTTAATGTGAAAATGAAAAGAAGCTAGCGATAGAAATCTAGCTTACTAGATCTTATACCAAAGCAGTTTACATTTTCGCGAGTGAGTCTTTTGAGGGTGTGGAGAAGTGTTTTAGTGCCTTTCTTTTATGACCACATTAAGAAAATTATCTTAGTTCCCATTTCACTTCCTGTTTTGTTTCAACTGTTTCTGCAGTGTATGTATTTTTCTGCTTCTCCTGCCTTGCAAACACATTAGCATTTGCTTTTCAGAGAACTGTTTCTATAGTTACTTAGCTGAACTATTGTAACTTGTCATTTAGATCCGAGGTTCTCATTTAAAAGAGTCCTGGTGACTCACATTTGTGAGCTAAGGCTCTCTAGAGGCTAAGGCAGGAGGATTGCCACTGGCTGGAGGCCAGCCTAGTCTAGACAGACTCAAATACATTTCCTCTCCTCCCCATTCAAATATGTCTTGTAATGTAGCAGAACTCAGAAGCAGGACTCCGAATAGAGTTTTACTGCAAATCTCCAAACCAGAGAGAGTCTCCTCTGGTTTACTCCCCCGGAGAATCCCTGAAAAATAAAGCAGTTTTGGTGGTGGCTAATGTTTTTAAGACAGGACTGCCCTGAAATTTATTGCCTTTTTAAAGACAGCAGGATTTAAGGGAAGGTTCATAAAACTTTCCCAGGTAACACTAAGCATGTTGAGGATTAGGTATTTTAGTAAATTGTTGTTGGTCTATAGTCTTAAAGAGAAACCTTCCCACCAGGAAAACTGTTTCCTAAAGTTTTATATTTATAAGTGCTGTTAATTTATAGTGATTTACACTCTTCATTAGTTCCATAACTCTAGCAGTATTTCGTTTGTTCCCTCCCTGTCTCTTAGAGATTAGTTAAGCTCTAGGATAGCTGGTGGAGGGAAAGCCTGAATCATTAAATTTTACCTTAGGATTTTAAATCCTTTGCTCTTCAGAATTCTTACCAAATGAGGGACAAAGCTGCAGCCAGAATACTTATTCAAATTTGTGAAACCATGTAGAGAGCAAGGGAGGGAGGGAGGGGGAGAGAGAGAAAGAGAGAGAAAAGCAAAGAGACCCTTCCATGACATAAGCACACATTAAAGATGGTTTGCAGAAGTCATTCTAGAACTTTCTTTACCAGAGGTTTGCATACGCACTTAGTTTATATAACCTATGGGATGCTTAGGAACTTTAAACAGTGTATGAGAGTCAGCTGTTAGGTGATGACGCTAGGATTTTGAGGAAGTTGGCTCCAGGATGACCTCCTTGATGGTGGCAAGATTTTGCTCAGATTCAAAGTTGTGTATGGGAGACCATAGCTCCTGGTTAGTTCATCATTGTACTAAGCAATAAAGATGTACACAGAAGTAAATGGGATTGGTTTTTGTGTGTGTTTAATATTTTGTATTTTGGGACAGGAACTTATGTAGCTCAGGCTAGGTGGGAAATCTCTCTGTAGCTAATGACAACCTTGCCTCTCCTGTCCACACCTTTATACTAAGATCACAGTCAGGCCCCACACTACACCTGGTTCTGTGAAGGTGATATCCATGAAATCGCAATTAGACTGAGAGGATTAATTTATGATCATTTAATTAAGTGGATACAAAAAATAGAGTTAATCAGCGATTGACATCACTTAGTTGTGTAATTTCAGAAATGTGGTAAGTTGAAGTACCTGAGTGTACCAGTGGGGGAAAAACACCTTATTTTGTTTCAAATGCCAAGGGCCTTGTACTGGCTAGTTTTGTGTGTCAACTTGACACAAGCTGTAGTTATCACAGAGAAAGGAGTTTCAGTTGAGAAAATGCCTCTATGAGATCCAGCTGTAAGGCATTTTCTCAACCAGTGATCAAGGGGGAGGGCCCCTTGTGAGTGGTACCTTCTGTGGGCTGGTATTCTTGGGTTCTATAAGAAAGCACACTAAGCAAGCCAGGAGAATTAAGCAAGCCAGTAAGAGACATCCCTCCATGGCCTCTGCATCAGCTCCTGCTTCCTGACCTGCTTGAGTTTCAGTCCTGACTTCCTCTGGTGATGAACAGCAATGTGGAAGTGTAAACTCAATAAACCCTTTCCTCCTCAACTTGCATCTTGGTCATGATGTTTGCTCAGGAATAGAAACCCTAAGATAGGCCTATAATCTGAGTATATAAGAACAAGTTGAGGCAGTCTTCTTCCAGTGTCTGAGCCTAAGAGTAATCTAAAGTCTTGATGGAGCACCAAGTGACGGCCTCCAGCAGGCAAGCAGAGGCAAAGGGTCCTCTCCAGCTTATACATAGCCCTAGAGCCCAGTTCTGATTGTCTCAGTCTCCTGAGATTAAAGGCCTGTACTACCTTGCCTGGGCCTAAGCTTTTCATGACCCCTGTGCCTCAAGATCTCCATGATATGATCCTGGTCATACACCTGTGTCTTCCAGCCTCACAATTCACAACCAAGAAGTCATCACAGGTGAAATAAAACCAGGAGTGGGGATAATAAGTCTAGGTTCAGAAACAAATACATGCTCTTTACTTTTCTCCCTTTACTGTTCATTCAAAACTCCAGATGGCAAAAAGCAATCCGTTCAAGCATATTTAATATCAAGTCAAATGATTCATGACTCTCAAGCAAAACAAAAATGATTAGAACACCCCAAACTTAATATTTTAATTTTTTTACTTGCATATATGACTCCTGATTTATATATTTTAAGGTAATTAAAAGTGGTAGTCACTGTAGGGAAATATTTTAAAGCCTGGCTTTCATTAGTATCACTTACTTCTCTTCCATTTCAAATGAATGAAACTTTGAATATTTAACCTTCCCAATAATAAAAAAGGAACAAATATTTCCTGTTGAAAGTGTGTGACATTTGCCTACAGGCTACTCCTCTTGTCGCTCCCCTTTGAGCATTAAATAAATCTACTATCTTTCTAGGTTGGGAAAGGGAGGATTTCCGAGGTAAATTTAAGATTCTTTTGGTTGAGACTTTGTAAGTTGTTTTAGTTAATGCTTCTTTCATTGAGCGTTCAACTGCCTGGCTCCCTGCTACCTTCCAGACGTTTCACAACTGACTGGTGTCGATTATTTCATTATAAATGTTTCCTTATCAGAAAACGGAAGGGGCAGGAGTTTGTGAAGGATTATAGAAAACTAGAAAAAGGCTCGTATACAACCTTTTCTATTTTTGATCGTATCTTTAGTGCTTCCTTTTTTAAACCAGCCTCAGGCTCACGTTTTGACGCCCCCTAACTAAAAACACATCAGTCACCAGTCAATGGGAATTTTTACAAGACCACAGTGCCTTCGTTTACAAAAGCGACTCTCCTAAAAGAAGTAGTTGGGAGAGACGAGGTCAAAAACCATGGGAACCCAGACAGCACAAGTGCAACTCGATCGGTCCAATTCCACTGAAGAAGGACTCGACAGCAACTGCCGAAACCATAGCAACGGTTGATACTGACACACACTCAGGAGGTGGACCTAACTCAGTGGGCACAAAGGGCCGAGGACCTCTCGGACAGTACGCCGCGACAGCCCCAGAGACCTCAAATCCGCGAGTTCCACGACTCGGGCCCAGACGAGGAACCCCTGGGCCTTGTGTTTCAGAGAAGGCTCAGCCGGTCCCGGGGAGGGTCGTGGGAAACCGAGCACCAAGTCCGCACGCACTCGACTGTGAGACTCTCGGGACGGCGAGAGCGAGTAGCCGGCGGTCCCCGAGTACTTTCTGCGAAGGGGCCTTCACCTCTGCGTCTCGGTCAACCACCCAGGAACCGCCATCTTGAAACCTCGCGCCTGGCCGCCAGCTTTATGTCACTTCCTGTACCCGCGGGCCGCGTTCTCATACCGCGTTGCAAAGTACGGCGACCATAGAGAGAATACAACAACATCGGGGCCAGAGTTACTTCCGGTCTAATTTGCTATCCGATTGGATAGCTCTAGGCCAAGAGACCCGCCTCATTCCGGAGTATTGTAGATTGACACTAATATAACCCAATAAGAATAAAAAGGAAGCTGTTTCACCGATTACTCTTGGAATTCTGACGTGTTTCCGACAGCGCCATCACTCGAGATATCAGGTATCCGTACATGTACAGTTCTGAGTCGTCCATTGATTCTGTGTTCGTTGTTGGGTGTAAATGGATGCTGTCCTTCAGGAATACCTTCAATGAAAACAAGTTACCAAATAACACTGGGCACCAAGTCTAAAGTGCTCAGCAAACCTCAGCCCTCTAAACACACAGCGTGTGATGAACTGAACAAATAGTGCCTGGGTGAGACTCAAAAATTGATAACCTACATGAAAATGTATCTTTTAAAAGAGAAACAGGATACATTTGTAAATTTTCCAGAGAAGTTGGAACATAACGCTCCGACTGATCCTTGCATCAGCCCAATTCCTTTGTGATGTCATTACACTATCTGAAAGTCTTCGTCCTTCCCTTCCCTTCTACATACCCGTTCCTTAACTCTCCTCCCTACCTTTCCCCCTTAAAGGTAAGCATTTAAAATGAAATCTTCCTAAAACTCACGCTTGGTTACTTTGCAACCTCATCTGAGCATTCTTTTCTGAAAAAGTTGATAAGGAAAATTTTGACATCAGGTATTTTAAAAGCATTGATGGAGGTGTATAGTAATGTTTAGAATGATCTGAAGGTGTTCCCTAACAATGTAACATCAGGCCCATACTTAAGCCAAACTCTTATGTGGTTGGGAAATATAAGTCTTAAGTAAATAGCCTGGGCTATCCCCCATCTCCCCATCCTTCTGCATCATCGTTTTGAATGATGGAATTACAGTCATAAGCTATGATGCCTGGGTGTGTCATTAAATTCCTGTTTTGATAACTCTTTGAGTGTCAGCAATAGCAAGATCTATTAGTTCATAACATACAAACCAGGTAATAAATTCTGAAGTTGACCCAAATTGTGATATTTTGAAACTAATTTATAGAAGCAGAGATAACATAAAAATTAATGCATTTGAAAAAGACATATGGCTAGTTACAATTTTTCATGTTTGTAAGAGTTTTTTTTTTTCTGTTTTAGATATACTGAGTATTTTATTCCAATGATTTCTTTTGAACTTAAAAAACAAAACAGCTGTCACAAGGACATTCTCAGCATTGTTATACATGATGATTTTTGAAGTAAACCCTAAAAATGGCTCAGTGAGGACAGTTAGATGAAGGGTTTAGAAAACAAATGCTGTACATACAGAAATTAAGTTAGATCAATAGGCCTCCATAACTTGTGGCTTTTTCTGATTTCAGGTGGCAATGAACATAGGTCTGCTAATGCTTTATGGGGTAGAGGGAGCTGCCTCTTTCTGGTGGTATTGAAAATAAAATTATCCCTCCCCCAAAACTGAAATTAATTACTTTCCTTTAATCAACAAATTCTTAACAGCGAGGTAGTCTTTTTCCTCACGCTAATGTATTTTATGCAGGGATCACTGTGGTTTATTTCTTGTTTTTACA
>JAPYYD010004663.1:0-12886 GCA_028551405.1 Uromys caudimaculatus | reverse complement strand
AGGGTAAGGATGGAATGCTCTCAGAATATTGGCCTTTGATCGCCTATTCGCTCATGACCGAATTCGCTTGATCGAGCCTGGTTCTGTGTTTTGATACCACTGTAGGGAGGTGTGGCCTATTTAACCCAGCTGACCCCCCTCTCCTTCTTACTTGAAAGAATGGGGGGAGATGTAGGGAGCGGTTAGAGTATTCGCCATTTAAGATGGCGCTGACTTCCGCTGTTGCTCTAAGGAAACTTACGGATAGCACGGGAAAACCCCGAAGCGCTTGTGCATTAAGGGTGTACATGACTAATCACAGCCCACTCCCGGGGTGCGCCAATCAGTGGAGGACACGCTGCCTCAGGGCTATATAAGCAGCACCATTCTGGGGCCCCGGGGTCTTCCTCTTCATGATGCAATAAACGCATTGCTGCAGAAGGATCCGTGTGTCCGCGTGGGTTCTTGCTGGCGAGACCAAACAGCGCGCGGGACACTTCCCAGGGCATCTTCCACACGGAACCTTGCACCTTTGTCTTGCTGTAATGGCATCTTGTGGCTCACAGCCCAACCCTATTGGTGTAGACTCAAGTACCCAAGTCATACGACATTTCAAATCTTATCTGGATCATGAACTGCTTTTGAGCATACAAACCTGACTGCATTGTTCAATCCTAGGGAGCAAGGCCAATGTTTCCTCCTCTCTGCATCTCTATTCAGAACTACAAAATTCCTGACTTACTGACTATAATTGGGGCTATAAACTGTTGTTCTATTATGAAATCATGCAAAGAATCACTGGCCTTTTGCATTCAACAAAAGCTGACACAGAACAACCACAGTAAGACTCAGATCCTTCATCTCTGAAGTAAGAATGTTGCCACCCATTTTTCCAGGATTCTGTAAAAATTAAATGAGATCACTTACGAGATGTCATCAGCTGATTTTCCGATTCAATAATGCAGGCCATTGAGAAAAGTAGCTACAGTTTTCATTACACTAGTGTAAGACACTTCTGTTAGATATGAACACTGTTAATAAATGCAGGCTAGACTTGGGCAGTAGGATGTGAAACTAATTTAGTTCAGTGATATTAATGATACATGTTAATAGCACCAAATTTAGAGTATACATATGCACATATATGGAAATATTCCATATATGTGGAACTATTGCCAGTCCATTTGAAAGTAGTGTGTATATGTGTGTGTATGAGAGAGAAAGACAGAGAGACAGAGGGACAGAGAAAGAGAGATAGAGACAGAGTCAGAGACAAAGACAGAGAACAAAGAGAACAGAGAGCTGACTTGTACGTTCAAAAGCAGTTCACTGTCTGTGTGATATGCTCAGTAGTGCCTGTAGCCTGCTCCCAAGCTGTGTTATGCCTTTAGTCAGACCCCATCACACAAGAAAGACAAGAATACTTAGTTGTCTTCTATGCTGTGCAGCAAGAACCTGTCAGATACTGTGTCAGGGATTTCATTTCTAAAGTTTTCTAGAGTTTGGATCAGGCAGTGCTACATTTGAGAAAGTGCAGTGCCCTTCCACTGAATTACACAGAATAAGGGAAAATTAGTTTGTTTGGAAGACTTTTACTGATACCTGCAGGAATCTGATCCAATATTGGATTTGCCAGCATGCTCAAAGTTTCCTCAATATCACTATCGCTCGAGGATCTGTTTCTAGAGCATCAGTTCTCAGGTTCTACATGCGTTCTATACATCAGTCCTCATCTCAGCCTCTTCATTACACAGTGCATGTGTGTGCCTGGAGGGCCAGTACCACACACATTTCACCACTAAGGGTACTAACCAGCTTTCCCTAACTGCATCAAATGCATGAGCTAAAGATAAAATAATTAATTTGGCTCAAAGCCTTGGGGATTTTAGTCAATCTCCAATTCATCCTGTTGCTTTAGGCCTGTGGTGATAGAAGTGCATGACTCTTCATCTCATATACGGAAATGAGAAAGAGGAAGAGGAAGGACTGAGGCCCCACAATTCTCTTCAAGAGCAAATTAGCCCCCATGACCTAAAATACCCTAGTACTAATCCACCTGTTAATGTTTCTACCAGTTTCCAAGTGTCAGAGATTAGGAATCGTATCTTTTACATGCTGGCTAATGGGGACCATTCTAGATCCAACTACAGTACCAAGCAATGAACACAGTCACAGGGTGACAGGTGAAGTCCAGCACAGCAACAGAAAATCTGCAATATCCTAGACCACATTATATATGACAGGAAGAAGAGGAAATCCAGTTAGCTACTGGCATTTGTGACAAGAAGAAAGAAGGAAGTCCAAGCATGGCACCCCAGTCTTTATAGATCATCATCAGTGGCCAGAGTTCCACAGAGCGTGAGGCACTGGCATACTGTAAATGTTCCTTCTGGCATCTGAGTAGCCGGTGGTATACGGACAAAGCACGGAGGGGTGTGTCACAGACTCCAGCTCTGACACTACAGGGCTGTGACCCTCGGCCATGTTGCCTCTTACTTTAAAGTACACACGTTCTAAAATACAACTTCTGAAAACTTCTGACTTCTTTAACATCTAAGGAAATAAATCAGTCATGAGAATCTTTTACAGTTGTGTTTTATGTTTATCTCACAACTTGAGATAACAGGATGTTCCCTGTAGATTATAAACTGGCACGGTAACTCCTCATGTGAGAAGAAGAAATTCAGGCATTTTAAGCTTGGGTGCATTCAATGCAGCCACTTCATGGAAGTGCTTTAAAGACAAAGCCACTGGCTAGCGATGAGGGCTTCATACTTGTCATCATGGAAAAACTTGTCTTTGGCCATATCGCCATACTCTACTAGGCTTATAGAACACCATTGGCACCATTGAATTTTTAACGTGTTATTCTCTTGTGTAGCTGGGAGACTTGCAAATACACACAAATCCAGTTCTTGTGTCCTGATGTCATTTCAAAATTAATCTAATGCAGTGGTTCTCAACTTCCTAATGCTGTGACCCTTTAATACAGTTGCTCCTGTCATGGTTAGCCTCAACTTTAAAATTATTTTTTGTTGCTACTTCATAACTGTAATTTATTACTGTTATAAATCGTAGTGTAAATATTTTTGGAGATAGAGGTTTGCCAAAAGGTTGTGACCCACAGGTTGAGAACTGCTCATCGAGGGGTACCATAGATGAGCCAGACACTTCTGAGAAATTAATCTTTGGAGGAAAAATAAATTCTTACTGTCTGAGTCAGAAAGCTCAGGGTGGTCTAGACACACATTGGGCACTGTCCCATGTCTTCAAATAATCCTCAGAATAATGGGTCTTAATCTCCATTGCCTTCTCTCTCTACAGGAGGGATTGTTCCTTCATTCAATAATAATTTTAGTCTTTACTCTGATATGCTTTGATGTAAGGCACTGAAGATTCAGTGAGGAGTAGGGTGAAGACAGATGACTCTTCTCATGGAATTTCTGCTGTAGCAAAGATATCTATGCCCTTCACACAGCCACCATCCTGCCTCTGGTGCTCTGCCCAGGTGTCACCCAGGGGCAGGTACAGAGTGAGCCTCCCCTTCATTAAATTATTGGCTTGGAAGAGGTGTCATGTATTAAGAACCTCCACATAAGGTTAATGGAAGGAAGCTCCAGGGAGCAGTGAGTGCCTAGTTCTGAGAGATAAACATTACCTTTGGGAATTGCAAGGTTTCATGCAACAGGAGTGTCTGGAGTCATAGAGATATGGGCTCAAGAGAATACTGGACCAAGGTGGCCAAGGCAATGTCACAGAAAACCCTGTGGATCTGCAGAAGAGTCTGCAGCAGGATCCATACAATGGGGTTCTGCAGGTGCTTTGTATTTTAGAAGCATCACTACAGAGAGAGTGGCAGAACCCAGAAACCAGTTCTGAGATAGTTCCAGGAAAATGTGACAGGGGAATAGAGAGAAGAGACACTTACAGGGTAGTCAGTGCAGAGAAACACTAGCAGCCAGGCAATAGGAGCCAGAGCACAGTGCTGTTTTGTGGTGGTTTTTAGTGTGACTTGTTTTCCCCTGTTGAACATCCATAGGAAAAGTTGTCTATGTCAGGAATCACTACAGGAGCGGTACCTTAAGTGATGCTTCAGTTTAAATATAGCATGTTCTCTCCAGAGCTCACACTGAAAACGGCTATGGTGGCAGTGCTGGGAAGTGATGCCTTTAAGAGATTAATGAGGTTCTTGATGGACAGGAGCGATGTCAAGCAGGAAAACTAACTTATGTTTGTTCCTTCCCAATCTGCCTATTTGTCTTTCACTTTCAAGTTTTGGTTGGCTAGTCTTGGGCTTCTAATAGCCAAATATGAGTTAAAAGTATTTATTTCCTTTATAAATTACCTAGCCTTGGATGTTCTCTTATAGAAATTTATACTATGGATCAAGACAAGTGACACCACCACTAGGGACACCCAATGTCAAACATTCAGCCTGTAAAACTGCAAGCCAATAACGTGTGTGTGTGTGTGTGTGTGTGTGTGTGTGTGTGTGTGTGTGTGTGTGTGTGTTTGCTTTGTCTTACATAACCAAGACTGGAGTTCATTATATAGATGAGTCTAACCTTAACTCTTCTGTCTCTACTTCCCAGTGTCAGGATTGCAGGCACATGCCACCACATTTGGTTAGCTTCTTTTTTATATACATAGACTACTTCCATGTTTCATTGTATTAATGTAAAATAGACTAGCATATAGAGCTTGCCTCGCCGAAAACTTGTTAAGTGTGAAATATTGTAGTCCTCTGGGGAGTCTTTGGTTTCTATATATGGAAAATAATTAGCATATTTTCAAAGTCATATATAAATGATATTATTTGTTAAAGTAGCTTTTTTTCACCACTTTTCCCTATTTTCAGAGATCTCCTTTGGCATGGAGCCAAAAAAGATGGAAAATAGGCCACTTGACTTAGAGGAGATCCACACCCACCCTTTCCACCCCAAATGACAGCCATGAGATCACTGCAATCACTGAACATGGAGCAGTCACTGAAGCCACTGAGGACCCTCAGCATTGTCACACTGTCACATAGCATCCCATGTAACCTCGCTCTGCCCTCAGGAGTGTGGAGAAACACACTTGGTATAAAATGTTCATTTTGCAGTCAAAGATGGAATCTCAGCACAGGGAAGCAATTTGCCCAAACTCACAGAGTCCACAGAAGGCAGATCTGTGCTCCACACTCAGATACTGATAGCAGAAGTTCATGTTCAGTGAGGCTTCTCCAGGGAAGGCTATATGTGCTGCTAGTCAATTTCTAGCATAGAGTATCTGAGGCAGCCTACTTACAAAGAAAAGAAGTGCTTTAGGTCACCATGGTTCTGAAGGCTGAAAGCCAGGTTTATTTAGCTTCTGAGGAAGCCCTAGTAGCAGACAGCATTGTGGGGGAGTATTAACAAGGGACAATCACATAGCAAAACAGGAAACCATGAAGACCAGTAGCCCACAATCTATAAGGACTTTAAATGCTTCCAACTGATCAAAGGCACTCTCACCAGGCTCCACATCTTAAGTCCCTACTCCTCACCGCACCCATGGGTGAGGACCAAGCTCCCAGCCTAGGAAACTTTGAAAGACAGAACATATCCATATTTGACAGCACATGCATGTGTGTCCTCATTTAGGGGCATACAGTTATTATCTCCACCAGGGGGAAACTGGGACATAGAAAGTAGGGCAGAGGCCACAGTAGTAGAATGAGCGCTGCTTCCAACTGCTGCCTGCAGAACTCACGCCTCACTCCAGGATGACGTGCCTCACCTAACAGGACCAATCACAATATTCTAGGCTTCACACTGGCATTAAGCCATGATTAACTTCAACCTACCAGGGGAGAGGAAACAATAAGTTACATAATAGAGACAAATCACCTATAAAATAAGGGCAAAAAATTTCCTCAAACAGTCTATTCCCACCTGGCTGTAGTAGGGTGGGGACCACCTCTGAGAAGGCACACTATTATTTTCAACAGAATTGTCCTGACTAAGCCAAAGAATTTCCTCTCTAAAACTTTGGTGTTGGGGGAACTAGTAAATGAGCCCTTAAGATTTCAAAATAATAATCTAGAGTTACTTAAAAGTCTACAAATTTGTTGCTAAATGTATTTAAATCTTACCAGTGAACATGATGCTGGTTATTAAAAAGTCATTCTGGAGAAATTAGCTCACAGCTACAAAATTAATATAATTTATTTATTACTTGCAGCCACAAATCAAGATGCTGTTAACACTGCTACACACAATTAAATATGCGCAGCAAGTTTCCATATGGCTTCAATTTCTGGTTTCTGGTCACTCTTCTGATCACTCACAGAACGGCCAGCACATCTAGTCAGAGAGCTTCATCTAAGCAGAATAGGAAGAATTTTCTGAACTGTGGAGGTAAATGGTTGTTTTACGTGTTTTCATCATGGTGAATAAGCACATGCTTTAATTCTATAGGCTCATTATTGCTTAGAGATTAATTGATGCAGAAACTCAAAAACACCTGACCTTCAACATGCACCAAGACTCCCCTATGTGTCCTGGTTCTCTGTGCCCTTTCTTTTCTCACTGTTTTTCCTTGAAAGAGTAAAAAGGAAGTAAAACATGTGCATACACCTCATGCATGCACACATACACCTACACATGCTCATATGACATTCACATGAACACACGCCTACATACATGACATGTACCCATAACACATACATACACATAGATACACATACATACACACATACCATATGCAGGTAGACACACACACACACACACACACACACACACGCACATTCACATTTGCTCTAAGAAGGTTGAAGTGACACTTTTCACACTTTCAGCTGTCTTCTTCATGATAGTCATGACTCCAAGTCCTATAGTGAAAGAGAGCTACACTGTCTAATCCTTTACATTAACAAACAAACAAACAAACAAACACGTCAATTACATTCTACTGTTGGAGTCTAACAAATAAGACTCCAAATCTCACTTGTTTTTTCTTGAATTGTCTGGGAACTTTGTGTTTCCTAAACAACTTTTCCAGAATTACTAGAATATTCGAGTTTCTGTAGCTGATGTCCTGCTCTGTCACCCCTGGCAGGAAGATTAGAAGAGCAGACCAGACATCCCAAAGCACTCATACAGAATCAGCCTGCATCCCATGTGAAGAATGATGGAGTCTGAGATTATATCACTATATTATGTTGTTAGCCTCATAATATTATTTTGAAAATTTTTACTATATTTATTCATTGTCAGGAGTGGGGTTGCATGTCTTGGTACATGTTGAAGTCAGTGGACAACTTTCCAGAGTTTGTTTCTTTCCTTCTATCAGGTAGTTCTCAGGAACAGCACTCAGAGCATCAGGCTTCGTGGCAGACACCCTTACCCACTGAGCCATCTTGCCAGTGCTTGTGCCTTCTTTTCTACTGTCATTTGCAAAGGTTAAACCGACAAGAGAACCTCAAAATCAGTTAACACAGAACAGAAATTTGTCCACTCAAAGTTTTCTGTTGATTACATCCTTTGGCGTCTGGTCCACAAGGGTGAGGCAGAGGATGGCAAAGCAAGGAGGGAAGAACTGAGATGGCAGGGGTGTTAACCTTTCCTCTGAGCAAACCATGATTTTTTCACAGAGAAGGAAGTGAGGTTGCTGGTCTCAATGGACCAGTAAGGTGCACATATCTGCAAAGGTGTCCTTGGTTTTGATCCTAAGTCGTAAATTATGGAGCCATTTTTAAAAATTGACAAAGACATGTGAAGAAATTAATGGTTAGAGAGTAGGGGGTAAAAGAAGCAGGCTATATGCAGGAGTTTATTTTGGTATGTTATGATAAAGGTTTCTTCCTTTGGACACATGGAGAGGTTTCCCACAATGCTGGGTGTGGTACCTTGTCCAGGCTAGGCAAGCACTCTCCACTGAGCTGCAGCCCTCCAAGCTGGAAAGATACCTTGAAGTATCATTTTATGTAAACTAGTATCATTTTATGTAAACCATCACAGTAACTTTTTGACATACTGTGATAAGAAATGTAATTGTCTGCTCGGATATGGAGACACAGAGAAATTAGGTGGTTCACCAGCTTGCACTGTTAGCAAGTGGCAGACTTGAAATTATAGCCAGATATTTTATTATTCAATAAAATCACTTTGTTGTAATGAACTCACAGATAAAAACATCACACCACTAGATTAAAGTAGTCACTCACACAAACACTGTCTAGTCGCAAAACTTCATAAATCTAAAGTTTTATACCGTTGAAATGTTCATTCTGAAGCTTAGGGCCTCACCTAGGGTTTTATACTCTAACTTACACTTAGACTTGTATGCCCTTATCCACCATAGAAAAAGTAAATAAGAACCATGGCGCAGTTGAAACTAGGAAAGAACAGGTTTGTGTCCTTTCTCATAGCTCATGTGTCTTTTTGCCTGCATGTATCTTCCCTCATCAACCTTACATTACCCTGTCTTGCTCTGCTTTCTCAATGTCATGTACAGCCAGATCCTTCACCAGGTAGGATCATAGTCCTTCCCAAGAATTACTCAAAATGTCTGGGGTAACAGGCAATAATTATAAAGCTTAACAAAACCACAACTAGCAAAAGCGAAACTCATTTGGAACCATATGTTTGCTTATTGTCTGTTAGTGGTTTACAGAAGTGTCCACTCTTGATAGCTGTGTATTTATAAAGTCTTGTGGCTTCTTGTTGTCTCTTACCGTTCTGCAGAAAGACAGTTTCTGACAAAGAAACCTGAACAATGGCTTTAAAATGTAGAACATTACCCACAGGACAAGCAAAACAAACTTCAGGTGTGTGAGCTAGGAGTCCTTCCCTCTCTACCTCTAGTTGCTTAAAATCGGGCCTAAAGGGTTTATTGGCACTAACTAAAACTCCCTTCCTCTGCAACATGAGATCAAATAAGATGAGCCAGGACAGCCCATCAGATGCTTAATCAGCAATGTCTTCAGAGAATACTATGCATAGAGAAGGGAAATTGTCAAAACTGAAATGAAATCACACTATGAATGGTGAAGCTTAAGAAGCTGAAGCAGGAGTTGAAAGTTTATCTTTCAGCACAAGACCATATTTCAAACCAACAACAAGATGGAGTTGCTTGTGCCAGCCCTGACACTAACAGGGTATGTACTAACCTTGACTTTTATTTGTAGTCTGTTTATCTTTGTTTCAGATACATGCATATCATAGCTTGGTTGGGGAGTTAAAACAAAGACCGGGGACACAACCAGACACATGTGCCACCTATTCCCCGAGCCCCAGCTCTCTATTGAAAGAATGGACCCCAAGAAATTACAATTCTCCCAGGAACCTCCTGCTGGAGGAGAAAGGGGTTGGAGCCTTGGAGACACCCAGAGGAGAACAGCCAGCCAGAGGTAGAGTTTATCCCTGGAGAAAGAGTTACAGCTTGTCATTGACCTTGCCTGAGAGACCTGGAGCAGAGATCACATCTTTCTGCACTGCTTAGTTATGCTTATCTCCTAGCCTCTATTTAAACCTTACTATTATGTCAGGCTGAAGGACAGCCTTATGAGGTTCACTGGATCTGTATGTACTTCTTCCCAATGTCGTCACATCAAACAAATCTTGTTTTTCTGCTTTTCATTATTAAAAATAGCTCAGAAATGAACCCACACACCTACGGTCACTTGATCTTTGACAAAGGAGTTAAAACCGTCCAGTGGTAAAAAGCACTTTTAACAAATGGTGCTGATTCAACTCTCAGTCAGTATGTAGAAGAATGCAAATTGATTCATTCCTATCTCCCTGTACAAAGTTCAACTCAAGTGGATCAAGGATCTCCACATAAAATCAGATACACTGAAACTAATAGAAGAGAAAGTGGGGGAAAAGTCTTGAACACCTGGGCACAGGGGAAAAGTTCCTGAACAGAACACCAGTGGCTTATACTCTAAGATCAAGAATCAACAAATGGGACCTCATAAAATTGCAAAGCTTCTGTAGGCAAAGGACACAGTCAATAAGACAAAATGGCAAACAATAGATTGGGAAAAGATCTTTACCAATCCTACATTTGATAGAGGGCTAATATCCAATATATACAAAGAACTCAAGAAGTTAGATTCCAGAGAACCAAATAACCCTATCAAAAAATGTCCCAGATGGAGGAGTGGGAGAAGGGACTGAAGGAGCTGAGGGAGTTCGCAGCCCCATGGAGGGAGCAACAGTGCCAACTGGCCTGACACCCCCCCCCCCCCGGTCCTCCTGGAGGCTGGACCATCAACCAAAGAATACACATAGAGGGACCCATGGATCGGACCACATATGTGGCAGAGGTCCTTGTTGGCCATCAGGGGGAGGAGAGGCCCTTGGGCCTGAGGGTGTTAGAGGCCCCAGTAAAGGGGAATGTCAAGGTGGGTGGGTGGGTGGGCGGTGGAATACCCTCATAGAGGCAGGGGAGGGGGAGGGAATACAGGGTTTCCAAAGAGGAGACCTGGAAAGGGAGAAACATTGGAAATGTAAATAAAGTATCAAAAAATAAATAAATAATTTTTTTAAAAAAAGGAAAAAAAATTGGGAACAGAGTTAAACAGAGAATTCTCAACTGAGGAAACTGGAATGGCCAAGAAGCACCTAAAGAAATGTTTAACATCCTTAGTCATCAGGGAAAAGCAAATCAAAACAACCCTGAGATTCTACCTCACACCAGTCAGAATGGCTAAGATCAAAAACTCAGGTGACAGCAGATGCTGGCGAGGATGTGGAGAAAAAGGAACACACCTCCATTGTTTGTTGGATTGCAAGCTGGTACAGCCACTCTGGAAATCAGTCTGTTGGTTCCTCAGAAAATTGGACATAGTATTACCTGACCCAGCTATACCACTCCTGGGCATATACCCAGAAGATGTCATAAGGAGACGTGTTCCACTGTGTTCATAACAGCCATATTTATAATAGCCAGAAGCTGGAAACAACCCAGATGTCCCTCATCAGAGGAATGCATACAGAAAATGTGTTACATTTACACAGTGGAGTACTACTCAGCTATTAAAAACAATGACTTCATGAAATTCGCAGACAAATGGATGGAACTTGAAAATATCCTAAGTGAGGTAACTCAGTCACAAAAGAACACACATGGTATGCACTCACTGATAAGTGGATATTAGCCTAAAAGTTCAGAGTACCCAAGATTCAATTCATAGACCATATGAGCCCCAAGAAGGAAGACCAAAATGTGGATGCTTCAGTGCTTCTTAGAAGAGTGAACAAAATACTCAAAGGAGGAAATATGGAGACAATGTGAGGAGCAGAGACTGAAGGAAAGGCAGTCCAGAGACTGCCCCACCTGGAGATCCATCCCATATACAGTCACCAAACCTGGACACTATTGTGGATGCCAGGAAATGCTTGCTGACAGGAGCCTGATATGGCTGTCTCCTGAGAGGCTCTGCCAGAGCCTGACAAATACAGAGGCGGATGTTCACAGCCAACCATTGGACCTAGCACAGGGTCCCCATTGGAGTAGTTGGAGAAGGAACTGAAGGAGCTGAGGGGGGTTGCAGCCCCATGGAGGGAGCAACAGTGTCAACTGGCCAGACCCAGAGTTTCTGGGGACTGGACCACCAACCAAAGTGTACTCATAGAGGAACCCATGGCTCTGGCAGTATAAGTGGCAGAGGATGGCCTTGTTGAACATCAGTGGGAGGAGAGTCCCTTGGGCCTGTGGGTATTTGATACCCCAGTGTAGGGGAATGCCAGGGCAGGAAGACAGGAGTGGGTGGGTGGGTAGGTGGGGGAGCACCCTCATAGCAGCAGGGGATGGGGGATGGGAGAGGAGGTTTCCGAAGGGGAGACCCAGAAAGGATAAAACATTTGAAATGTAAATAAAGAAAATATCTAATAAAAAAATAGCTCAAGTCTATAAAACAATTACAGCATCATAGTTGCTTTATAATCTTAAGGATCAACTAGATTTCACTGAAAATTTTCCTATAAACCCAAGTAAGTTACGTTTGTCAATGTGGTACATTTATCCCTTTGGAGATAGAGTGAGATATGGATAAGGGTCTCAGCCAGTAACAGACCAGAGTCCATAGCATGTTTGGATGGCTTATTACAGAAGTTAGGGAAAGACATTGGATAGGAAAACTTCAGAGGAAATGAGTATCTGGACCCCCACACACACACTATACACACTTTCCTAGTCTGAACAACTGTTCCTCACCCTGTCTTGATTTTCTGGATACTTGCTCTATCACTGCATACTGAACTTACTTTCTCTATGACTCTTTCAAGTCCCGGAGAGATCCATGTGAGGTCATCTGCTTTTTATTATACTTATATTTAGAATGTGCCCTGTGTTTACCAATTTTCCTGTTAGAGGAGATAAGGGTGAGTTTTCTTTGGTATCTATATCAGTTTAAAACACCAATTTCTTGCTTCCTGAACACCAAGCACCTGAGTTACCATGCAGAGTCTCATATACAGACAGCGTGGAAAAGCACGGCAGGACATGAGGAACAGATAGTTGTATTTCAAATATGTCCTTTTCTCACACCAGACAGAATGGCTAAGATCAAAAATAGGTGACAGCAGATGCTGGTGAGGATGTGGAGAAAGAGGAACACTCCTCCATTGCTGGTGGGATTGCAAGCTCGTACAACCACTCTGGAAATCAGTTTGGCGGACCCTCAGAAAAATGAACATAATACTACCTGAGGACCCAGCTATACCTCTCCTGGGCATATACCCAGAAGATGCCCCAACATGTAATAAAGACACATGCTCCACCATGTTCATAGCAGCCATATTTATAATAGCCAGGAGCTGGAAACAACCCAGATGTCCCTCATCAGAGGAATGGATACAGAAAATGTGGTACATTTATACAATAGAATACTACTCAGCTATTAAAAACAATGACTTTATGAAATTCCCAGCCAAACGGA
>JAPYYD010004662.1:0-12886 GCA_028551405.1 Uromys caudimaculatus | reverse complement strand
ACCACCAACCAAAGAATACACGTTGATGGACTTATGGTTTGGACCACATATGTGGCAGAGGATGACCTCGATGGCCATCAGGGAGAGAGGCAAGGCCCTTGGGCCTGAGGATGTATGAGGCCTCAGTAAAGGGGAATGTCAAGGCGGGAATATGGGGATGGGTGGATGGGGGTTGGGGGTGGGAGGTGGAATTCCCTCCTAGAGGCGGGTTGGGGAGGGGACAGGGGGTATCCAAAGAGGAAACTCAGAAAAGGGGAAACATTGGAAATGTACATAAAGTATCAAAAAAAAAAAAAAAAAAGAGGTCCCAAACAGAAAACTTACTAGAGCACAAAAGAAAGAAAAGCTCTCACAGATCAGAAAAGGCTCCAGATATGATTGGAAAGTCAGAAGTCATGGTGAGGCTAAAGATTCCTGACTGTCTTCTTCTTTGTCCCTGACTCCTTGACACAGTAGACTACTTAGTTCATCAAAAGATCATCAAGTTCAGGGCCTGGGGACTATGATGGAGGGCTATCTGTGGCTATTTGTGTCATGGGTATTTGTCCAGATGTTTAGGATCTATCAGCAAGGCTTTCCATAGCTGCCCAGGTCCCCCTGCTTCCTGTGTGAATCCCCCTTATAGCAAGTGGCCCTAATTGCATTGGTGTCTATTGGTGTCTTTTAAAGTGATGAGTGCTCACACTGCTTCAGGCTAAAGAGGCATATATAGTGGTAGTGGTTTGTCCCCTTACACCACCCTCAGCACCACTCTCACTTGGAGGTCTGTCTAAAGGCCTCTGGTAGAAGTCAGGTGAAATGTCTTATCTCTGATTTATATAGTATAGACCATCTGGACTTTGAGAAACTCCAAGAAAGAAGACATGAAGTGACCTGGATGAAAACAGTGACCAAAGATGCCAACTAAATCCAGCAAGTTAGGGTGGAAATAATGAATGATAAGAACGATGATCAGATCCAGTTTATTCCTGTTATCCAGATTTGACCCAGGCCTTCTGGTCTCAGCAGTGCAGAGGCTGAAACAAGAGGATCACAAGCTTAAGGCCAGCCTAGCAACTTAGAGAGACTTGTCTCAAAATAAGTAGGGAGAAGGACTTTTCTCCCAATAATAAGTATAAGATATGAGCAACGTGTATATGATTTTAAAAACTAGATAAGAATTCCAACAACAACAACCATAACAAACATAAATACATGGAAGAAGATTCTTTGAATGATGGAGTGCCATAAAATCTCCATTTTCGTTCATTTAGCTTATACATTTACTAAATAGCAAGCTCCTTTTTGTTTTGTTTTGTCATATTAAAACAAGATAAGTCATTTTTGGAGATCCCATGGGGGGAAAATTCACCATGCAAGCTAAGCTAGAAATTTCTAGAAGAAACTCTTAAAGTTCTTGCCCCAAATTGATCATTTACTGTTAATCTTCTACATTGGCAACATGATATCAGCACATAGATGGATTTATGCAGAGATGAAGTCCAAGTATATATGGAAACGTGGCACAGGAAAGAAAAGAGTAAGGCAGACAGGCCAACAGACAGAGAGACAGAAAAAAAAAAAAAGAGTGGGAAGAAGGGGAAAGGAAGAGGGATGGAGAGAGGAGGGGCAGGGGGAGCCTCAGAGTATAACTCAGCTGGTGGAGTGTTTTCCTTAAATAATTCAATCACTAGTAATGCCAAAACCAAGATCTTATAGAGATAGGTATGACAGAGGTAGAGATCATAGAGCTATAAGGAGACTCACCAAGGGTCAAGCCAGGCTAGTTTGCTGTAGTATTTACTTCTAAACCTTCATTCCTGAGACATTTTTGCTTAATTTGCTATTGTTCTGTGACTGATTCTCATGTTGCTACATAACTGAATTCCTAATTTGTGGAATCACAAATGATAATCACAAGTGATAGTCTTTGAAGTTAGACAATGTAGACGGCTTATCTCCTATTCACACGACAATAAATGTGTATTAGTTTTCAAACCCCTTAATTTACTCCATATTTTTACGGCAGGAATAGGACACCAAAACGGGCAGATTTGACTCTTTCCAGTGTGCTAGCACCATAATCAAATTAGTATGTATTACGATTCTTAAAAAATTAGAGTGTATGTGTGTGTGTGTGTGTGGATGTAACAGGGAGACAGGTGTGTGCTGTATTAAAGCATTGGTTTGCATAATTGTGGAGGCTTATTCTTTCAAAATATACAGAATAGACCAGTAAGCTAACAACCTTGAAAAGATTTGATGTCATAGTTCAAGTCCAAAGACATTCCGAATCTAAACTTCCTTTTTTGTTAAAGACCGCAGTCTTTTCCTACTAAAACTTTCAACTAATTGGATAGATCCCTGCCCACATTAATGATAATTGCTTTCTTAAAAATAAATCTGCTAATTTAAACATTAATCTCCTCTTAAAAGTACCTTCAGGAAACTTCTAGATGGTTATTTGTCCATATAGCTAGATACTATGGCTTAATATATTTGACTTTTCAAATTTACCACCACAGTCCATGGCTGGATTGTTGTACAGCCATTATAATTCAGGTTTGTTGTTGCTTTAATGTAATTTTTTTTGTTCTTCTAGATTATCAGGGATGAACTGTATTCATAGAAAAAACATCAATTCAAACTATTTAGGCAATATGTTTTCTGCATTGTACTCTCTTTGGGGCTATAAGCTCCAAATTAAACTATAAATTTCATATCTATAACTCAGTATCCCACACAAAGAATCTGAGCTTACAGGTTTGTCTCTATAAATAGAGAAGGTGAAGAAATGCCAGCAGTCTCTGGCTTTCTTCTCACATGATAAGTATGTTAGTTTGGTGACGGTGGGAGGTCGCTCATGTGCTTTATGTCATGTGTGCTTAGTGTACTTTGCATTGCAGTGTTATCACAATTTGATTCAGAGGAACAAGACTCCCATAACGTTATTCTGATACATACTTGAAGATGATTCTTTTCATATGGAGTCTGAAAATAGAATTACCGTTAAGGAAGTGGATGAATGAGTGAAGCCTATTGCATATCCAAGCACTAAATAGGACCTGAAGCCACTGCTACTCCCACGCATCTCCATCACATTATCCAAGTAGTCCCTGTTTTGACTAAGTCAGGTTGATTTGAGATTTTCTTTAATTTTAAATTTAAAAAATGTACTACATGCCTTGGGGTTCATCTCTGGACTGGTATATCGTAAAAGCTTGATCTTAGGATATCAGATTAGCTGAGGTGAAGAGATCAATCAAGAATGGTTCCTGGTGAACACCTAAAATAATTCCCAAGTCCAGGCCAAATGAAAGGTTCTGAAAGAGCTCTCTGAATGGGTGTCCTCTCAAGTATCCACATCTTAAACAAGACATTGCACAAGAGTGGCTCTTCTGCCAGACAGAATGAGAAGCTGTGTGTGTAGTGGGGGAGTGGTTGTGATGGCACTAATCTCAGAGAACACAGCCAAGGTCAGATGGGCTTGACTGGGCAAAGGCATTTGCCCTGCCAGGGCAATGAATCATTGGAGTCCCTGCCCAGGAAGTTAGGACACACATTCTAAAACTGGGAATCAGTGTTCACTGTTTGCAAACATTCTTTCCTCATCTTTTCTAGATCAGCATATTCATTATTGTGAATGGGTCCTTCCTCCACATTGTACAGTGGATATATTGGGATCCGCAGGCTTACTCAGTAGATGTAGGCTGATGGACTCTAAGTCCTATAACCTAGTCTGATCAGGAGCACATGTCTTAAAGGTTTTAGATTTAGAAATAGACATGGTAACTGAATGCAACTCTAAACTGTCTCCTTTTGAGGCTTCACACCTTGGATCCAGCAGTCTGAAAGCATCTGTTGTTCTTGCCTGTTGTTATCTGCGTGTTCTACTTACGGACACAATGTCCTGATCTCTCCACATCCCCTCATGTGCTTGGCATGAAACTGGTTTTACCTCAATCCACAGGTCACAGTATGTGAACAAGGTTAAATTAATCTGTTCATTCTACTTCCTGGTCATAGTCAAGGATGCAAGCCAAGTCTATCCAATCAGGACAATGGGACTCAATTCTGGGACTATTGAATGGGGAAGCAGATTTTTCTCTTTTGTGCTGCAAGAGGCCTGAACCTCCTGGTTCATCTATGGGGCCAGAAAGTAGAGCCAACTCAGGAGAAACAGAATCATGAAATAAGTCTGGTGACATCATTTGAACCAGGAACCAGGCTCTTATCCAAACAACTCTCCCTCCAAGCAAATCTATCTCCAGATACATCAGTCATACTTTACTTAAGTCCTTTTGGCTTAAGTTGTCAGTTGCTTGCAAATAAAAATATCAAAACTAATATAACTCATACCTATAGGAATGACTTTTACTGAACAGGTGAGAGAATAGAATACTATTGAACAAAAACTCTTCAGTGTTCAAACTGATGGTGTGCTCTGTAGTTGAAATTTTAGTGGCTGTTTCTGTCTCATCTTTAATTGATGAGGGGGTTACTCTTTCCATCTCTTGATCAGACTGATTCCCAGTCACTATAACCCCTGGCCTTCCCCTATTTTAGGGAATATTGAAGTCAGATCAAGACACCCTAAGAATATGTTCTTAGCACAAAGGAGTTTATTTGCTCCCCAGAGACAAAGGTCATGGAATAAGAGACAAAGACAGCGGATAGAGGTCAAAAGAGAGGAGGGGAAGGGAACAAGGGCAAGGGGAAGGGGTATTTGTCCCAGATAGGGATGGGGAAAGAAAAGACTGTCTCTGGATAGAGAAAAGACAAACATAGGTCATAGGAAAATGGCTGTTTATAAAGGGGAAACACCATGTTAAGATGAGGGGTTTAATTAGGGTTAATGTTAATTAGGTGAACCAAATGGGGCTTTTGATTGCTGGACTTTGTAGTCAGTTCCAGGAGGAGGAGGAAGTGGGAATAGACCTTGGTGGCTAGCTTTAGGAATGTAATCTAATGGGTTTTAGCAAGGCAGAGGAAACGGAGGAGAAAAGCAAGGTCTGCTAGAGCCATGTTTGCCATGTTTAATCTGGCTAGAGTTTTCACCTATGACAGTTTATAATGGACCCTATGGAAATGGATAGATACTACAGTACCTACCACAAGGCTCTTTGCAGAGAATACCTTTTGCTTATCTCTTAAGGCTTTTAAGTAATTCCTTAAGAGCACTAAAAAGGAATAATAATGAATCTTAGAATTTTGCAGCTGGATGATAATTTAGCATTTATCCAATCATTCAAAATGATGACTTAAAAGAGAAACTATTCATTGAATAAATTATAAAATCTGTTAACATAGATAACATCTATAAATAACATAGATCTCAAATGCAGTGGTTTAAATAAAATGAAAGTATATTTTTCAATCATTTGGAAAAACATATGATGAGTGACTGTACTCATGTAGACCACTTTGATCTTTCTATTATTATGAGGTTCTTTGATTGCTCAGCTGTACTATAACATTTTAGTTCCCAGCAATAGAGAATGGCTAAGAGAGTATGGGATCATCAAAATGGTGTGAGCAATAACATGTCCAGCCATCACTTACATCTTCCTGTGTTCTCTTTGTCACCCGTAGATTCAGATGCTAAAGACTATTACACCTTAAAACTATATGTTAAGGAGAGCACTGGGCTCTGCTAATTGGTCTCCTAGGTGATTTCAAGGAACTCAGTTGGCATTTCTGCTCTGTAAAAGATGAATTAAATTCTAACCCATTTGAATCATTCTACTGAGAGATTCTTGATATAAAAAGAAACTGACTCTCATCACAACAAATAGCCCAAAACTGGAAGATTTGTTTTATTGCTTCTGAAATCTAAACCCTTCCTCTCCTTATATTCATGCCTATGGAAGTTTTTGCTGTATGTTATGTACTTGTAGGATCAGAAAGACAGAGACAGAAGCAATACTTTCTTATTAAGACTATATACAAGTACCTACCATGAGGCACCCACTTTACTTCTTGTGGTCAAAAGTAGAGTCACATGGCCTTAGTTAACTGTAAGGGCACTATACCATTTAACTGGGCAACTATGTCCTTATGGATAAAAATCAGGGTTGTCTTGCTAACATGAAGAATGACAACAGAGAATAAAATATCACTTTCTTGTACAAAGAGGAAGCTATTCTTTAGTATCTTCTCAAAAGACAACAATAATAAGAGAAAAATCAAACCAACAAATAAAGTTCAGTAGAGATAAGACCTAAATGGAAAAGTTCGATTGTATCTGTTTTTAGCCTGAGTCATCGGAGGGTCAAGTAGAGAAAGCTTCTAGAATTTTCAGTGAATCTTTGGCTGCTAGAAATCTCAAGTACCATTTTCATTTTTCATGTCTACAGTATTGGAGAGTTGATAGGGGCTGTAAATAAGTGAGGAGTTCAGTCAGGCCAAACAAAAAGCCGAGCATTTCTCCTTATGAGCAGTGAAAAGAAGGCACTTTCGTGAGAAATTTCCGTGAGGAGGTGTTTTTTGTTGGGTGTTTTTGTTGTTGTTGTTTTTGTTGTCCTTGCTGTTTGGTTTCTTGTTTTTGTAGGTAGTAATCATAATGAATGACAGCAAGCACCCCAGGCCATCTCAGACTCAGCCCCTTGGAGTATCTTGTCTTGTTCTAGTGAAGATTCATATCCAAATTTTGGCCCCTGTTCAGACTTTTTTGTTCCCACATTCTTCACAAAGACATTGTCTTGGATTTTTCTTAAGTGAATCAGAAAGGCCAAGTAAGGTCTGTTAGCAAATCACAATCCTCTTGGTGGATGCAAAGCCAGAAGTACTACAGGAAAATAAAAGAATGGAAAATTTAGTACCTGCAGCATGTAAGGAGATCCAGAGAGTTATTTTAACAGCTCTGAACAAAGGAATGCTGGGTGTTACTAGAAGGGCCTCAACATATTAATATAGGAGAACACTTTAAGGGCGGACACATACTTAAGCATGCTCAGTTTCAGATGAATCATACTGAGCATGTCAGTTTAAAGTTGTGATGGAAGAAGAGATGGTGGCCACATTCCTTGGCATGGATGGCTGCAGGCCATATGCTCAAAAGGTCAAACTATCAGAGAGGAACACTTCCTAGACAGGCTCCTATGTTATATAGACCGTCAACAAAAATGCTTCGGAATAGGTTCAGCTTTCTTCCTCCCTCAAATCTTAAGCGATAAGCACAGGAGCAAAGGAATGATGTTATGAAGCTGAGCTCTTACGGAAATTGCCCTAAGGATACCTCCCTTCCCTCTCTGTGAACAAACAATAGGTAAGTCACTGTTCCCCAAACGGGACTTCAAATTCTTAGGTATGGCTTGTTCTTGTATCCACTCTTATTGATGAAAGAGAAAACATTCTGTTTTATTCTTCTACCAATAAGGCTTACTACATGTTAACATGAAACCAAGCAATGTAATATTTTTTGTTTTAAATAGAAAATTTCTTTTATGTAAAAGTCCTTTTGTTTATATATGTGTATAATATAGATGTATATGGTTGATAAAATTATATTTTTTAGTAAATTCTTAACAATCTCTATTGGACTTATATCAATTTTGTCCTTAATAATAGTGAAATAATACCATACCATAATAAAACCAATAGTATTTTATATAGAATTATTGCAAACATCAAATACTACTTTAACATTTTTCATTTTACTTAATATCCATAGTATCTTTATGGAAGCTATATGCAATGTTTTTCATTTTTAATGAGAAAATGGGATTAGTGTTACAGAACACTGTGCTCTGGAAATACCATGACCATTGCCCCTTGAATGAACAGCAGCTGAGGTTACCTGGAAAACACTTGCTCTAGCTAAATTTTCATCGTGGAAGGAAGAGGGCGGCCTCATAAGACCTGCACATGCTCAAGAATATATAGACAATTTACAGACACTGGGAACGGCAAGACTTCTTTTTTTTTTTTAATTGATATATCTGCCCATAAGTTGTTGAGGTGTACATATACATACAAATAAATGGAAAAACTGCAATAAAAATTAAAATGAACGTATTCACACAACAGTCTGAAAGAACAAACTCTGGCATCAATCCAGTCTTACTCAAGCTTAAAGTGTTTTTATGGATTTATCTTTTTTCTAGGTAATAAGATGACATAAACTGCCCCCTTTGACCCCTCCAGCTGCATACCTGTGCCTCTCAGTCCATGGAGGCTCAAAGAATACAAACCTATGGTTAATATCCAGCTTTCAACTTAAGGGAGCTGCTAATTTGAAGTTCACTTCCACTTTGATTCATCCCACTTACTATAGCCTTCTATTTTCCGAGACAAAGGTACAGCGAAAATCCTTACCTGATAGTACCGTTCCTATCACAGGAAGTACAAATCCCATAGGCACAGGAGAGACTGGCTCTCTGGCCTTGAGGACTACAGCTGCCATGTCCCTGCCCTTCTTTCTGCCCATGTTATTATGTTCACAATCTTTCTTAGTCACGAGAGAAATATGGCTCCCAGGGAAGTTCCATGGGAGCTTGTTAAGCAAGATAAGAATTAACATTTTCATTCCATACAACCTCCTTTTGGAGATGCTTTATAACTGGCTTGGGCATTTCCCTTGGCAACTGTTCTATCTTTATTTTTGGAAACAGAAGTAAAACATCTGACATTTACTTCATAAGAAAAGCTAGAATATTTTTTAAGGAAAATTCTGAGCTATTTCTCAAACGATCGCAAACCCAGTACACTCACAAGCCAACTCATGGTCTATCTCTTCATGTCTGGGCTACTCTATCTCTTCCTGTCTCTGTAAATCCCTTATCATCTATCTGTTTCTATATTCAGATAACTGAAGTCTCTAACAATAGCATTTCATCAACATCTCTAGTAATCGCTTTGAATGTCACTGAGATCTCTGTACCTTTCTTATCTCCAAGGAGGTCCATGGGATTTCTTTGGTAGCCTTCTATCAATTAACCTTGAAATAATCAGTGAGAAAACCAAATGCCATTAAAATTAAACCTACACATCAAACCAAGTGCAATTCAAAAACATTCGAAAAAAATATGATATAAAATATGTATAATGTTTTATTATTATTCATTAAACAATGTAGTTTAATAACTATTTACATGATATTTATATTGCTTTTGTATTAAAAGCAAGCCAGAGATAATTTATAGATGGCAATGTGCATATATTATATGAAAATGTCATGCAATTTTACATAAAAGACTTATTGGGGGAATGTCCTAGATCCAAGCCTCCAAACATAGTAAAGGACAACAATATATATTTTCTTGCTTAAAATCTGTCAGAGATTTCCCAGTGTCCTTAGAACAAAGGTCAAAAATCTTTTATAGTGTTAAAGTTCAGAGAGAACAGAATCCACTAATTTCTAAGGCCTTCTTTTAATTCTAATTTCTTATCATCTGTTGGAATGTGCATGCATTTATGCACTGAGGTATACTGGTGTGTGTGTGTGTGCGTGTGCGTGTGTGTGTGTGTGTGTCTTTGTGTGTGTGTGTGTATGCACTTACAGAACTGTTAGAGTGGGGGTACATAATTGTTTTGTTGTTTTGTTTTGTTTACCTAGCTCTATGTTGTTGCCCATTGGTTTGAACCTCTTTTCTAGAGAAGTCTTTTATGTCACTAAGAATTAACAGAAGTTCCACGGTGCCCTGCCAGGATCCTTCAGGTCAACAAGCTAGCAGCACAAGTTCCAAGCCAGTGGCACACAAGTCATTTTAGCTTGCACTGTCCACCGCCAACCCTCCTCAGGAGAGCAACCTTCCTGCCTACAGGGCTGGCTTCAGGAACGCCATATTAATCACCACAGTTGCAGATCCTAGGCAGGTTCTCACAGCTGGGTGCTGAGGGCGCTTTCTCAAGTGTAATGGCCCTCAACCTGTTAAGGGATTCCCCTCCCCCCTTTAATATCCTGCCATAAGATTAATAGTTTGGACGTGATGCCACATGCAAACACCCTGATAAGACCTAACTTAATGAAAAGCAAGCAGAGCCTTTTTTCTGAGAACATGTCTTTTGAGAAATTCAAAGCAAATTGGAGAGAACATGTAAAATGTCTCAGGGAAAGGAAAAAGTTCGAAATGAGAACATTTATCATCATCATAGATTCATGTGCACTGTCAAGACACAATAAAGATTTTAACTCATTTTGTGTCAGGCAGCTTTTTCCACGAGGACCTTCATTAACAGTATGCTCTGCTTGACCTGTTTCTGCCCAGCCATGTCTCCCACAATAGAGGACAGGGCATGAAATATATCTTTTCAAATGGATGTCATTGATTTTAATATACCTTTAATAATATTGCTGCTCAGTGTTTTAATTACTCATACTTTTCGGGTACTTCCGCCCTCAGGTGATTTTATCTAATAAATCTGATAAGTGCAGTAGACACTGACACCCAGATATTAGATGGATAACATATGCCAGGGGAGCCCATTTCCTTTGTGGTTAAATCTGAAACAGGTGCAAAATACTCTTGAAAGATCTCTAGCTAGACGGGGCTTTCGTGTGCTGGCCAGACGCAGGCCTCCTCCTCGGCACTGCTCTTTGTGGATGTCGGAAAAGAACTGTCTCCCAGAGACTTGGCTGCTTAGACATTTGGTTCTTGATTGGTGGTGCTTTTGGGGATTATGCTACGCTACAGCCATGATGGAGGAAGGATGAACAGACTGAGAGTTTATGGCCCCACCAGTTCACTTTCTTTGCTTCATGTTTTTGGCAGAGGATGTGAGCACAGTCCTCAGAGGGGGCAGCTCTACTGATCTCTTTTTCTATTTAATTTTTATTCTTCAACAGATTCATTCATGAGTATGATGAATTTTTTATGCTGTTATTGTTCTGTCTTATCCTCTCTTTCACTCCAACTAAATCCCTTCTTCCCAATAAGTCCCCCTTCTTCTTTCATGTTTGTGTGTCTGTCTGTCTGTCTGTCTTTGTGCCTGTGTGTCTGTATGTTTCCATGTGTGTGTCCCTGTGTGTTCATGTGTGTCCATGTGTGTATCTCCATGTATGTATCTTTGTGTGTGTGTCCATGTGTATTTGCACATGTATCCATGTGTGTATCTCTGTGTGTGTGTGTGTATGTGTAGCTATGTGTGTCTGCATGTGTATGTGTGTCTATGTGTATCCGTGTGTGTATATATATGTCCTTTGTGTGTGTGTGTGTGTGTGTGTGTGTCTGTGTTTATATGGATCCATGGGTCCATTTGTTTGTGTTTGCCCATGTCTGTGTGTGTATGTGTGTGTATGTGTGTGTGTGTGTGTGTGTGTGTGTGTGTGTGTGTGTGTGTGTGTGTGATGCACTGGGTTTGGTTAGGGTTGCCTGTCTGAGCATGGGTACAAGGCTACTTACTGGAGTGTGGGCAATTCATCAAGATGACAGCACTGCAGAAAATAGTACCCTCCCTCTTCTTCCAACTATCTTTCAGTATCAGGGAGGGGTGGGACCTAATGAGCTTATCTACTCTCATGATGAAATGATGATGGGTATAATTGTGTGCTGGTGATTAGAAGTGCAGTGAAGGGTTGAAGGCAACCACCATATCATGTCCTGAGAACACTGTTTCAAATCACTCCTCCAAAATCTCTGACCCTTACATTCTATCCACTCACTGCCTCTTCCACAATGTTTCCTGAGACTTGCTGAGTAAGCAATGATATAGATGTCAGATTTAAGGCTAAGGACTCCGGAGCCATTTATTCTCTGCCTGACCAGTGGTGGTTCTCAGTATTAATTATCACCAACTGCAAAAGAAAACTTTCTGATGAAGTTCAAGCACCTTCTGCTGATTTCTCGATTTTGTTTTCCAACTTGATCATCAAAACCATGGGACAACAAGTACATGCTGTTCTGTCAGATGTTTTATTATATTCTACTATGGAAGCCCTAGAAAATTCAAATCCCACAGAGGTACAGACTCCTTAAGAGAAAATGTCTCAATTTATTCATCTTTGTATAACTAAAATAAAACCAACATAAGACCTCCAGTTAAGTATATAAACTTCATGTTATGGGTGATGAAAATGGACAGACAGTGAGCTAGTAAGGAAAAAGAGTGAAAAGATGAATGGCTCTTTACTAGGAGAGAAGAATTGGGAAAAGATGATGACCAAGGGGTGGATATTTTAGCAGGGAAGGGACAAGAAAGATGGATCAAGTCAGCAGCTTTAAGTACAAAGAACGTATCAACCATGCTTCTGCAGCTTGCTTCACAAAGTCATAGAAATTGGCAATTAGGATGCTGAGTGTTAGATGTTGTGGAAAATTCTTTTCTGAAGAGATGAGAATAAACATCTACTCACTCTAGACTGAGTATCCGTGACAGAAACAAAGAAAGTACCCTACCCAAGTGTAGTTTGGTGAGTTTAATTAGAGACTGGGGAACTGAAGGGAGGCTACACCACTGAAGAAAGAAATCCTCTCCCGGTAAGCATTAACTGGTCATGTATCCACAGGGAGGTTGCTAGGTATTGTGAGTCCCTCGGCTGTATGACTGAAATATTGTGCAGTTCCGGTGCTGCTCTTGACAGCTCTGCGGGGAGGGGGCAACAGCCACGGCAGGTTTAGAAGATAGGACTTCGGGTCTCCTAGTTTTGGTTTATTAAGCTAACTTATAATGAAAAAATAAGCTCAGAAACGTGGCAGCATGTTTTAGGGAAAACAGTGCTCTGTAAAGAAACCTTGATGTAAACACTACAGAAAAAGTTAGAGCAAGATTACAGGACACCACCAGAAGTCCTCACGGAGTCTTGGATGTCTTAGATGAGACAAATATAGGAGCTGCCAGGGACTGACTGGGAAGGCCAGAGTGTTAGGAGTCTGCTTAAGGACACAGATGTACTGAAATGAACTTTGTTTTTAAATAATTGTTTATTAATTTATTTATTAAAATTACATCACACACACACACACACACA
>JAPYYD010004661.1:0-12887 GCA_028551405.1 Uromys caudimaculatus | reverse complement strand
CCCGGTACATGAGACAGACACATGCTCAGTAACCTCCTGGAATATATCGCTGAGCTTTGAGCTTGTTTTCTTAACTCCCAATCTAGTACCAGAGTATTGCTGTATTATGGAAGATGTGGAGCCCCGTGTCCACATCTTTAAAGGCATTCTTTTCTCATTACTGTGACTTAAAGTATGTCTCTGAATATAGTTTTTAACCACTGAAGTCTGAGACATGGTTTTTGGAACCCTTTGTATTAGACTTTGAGAAAATTCCATCAGTTCAGCTGGAACCCCAAATAAATTCTGAATAGATTGACAGATGTCCATAGTGGATCCTTCTGTTAAAAATGATTGAGAACAAGGCTTTCTTTCCATAGTGGTTCCCAGCACATTCCCCAGCATTAGCATATTGGAGAGGTATCTCCTAGGTAGTCGCTGCCTACAGACACGACTTTCCCAGACATTCTGTTGTATGCCCAGGAAAGAATGGATAGAGCTTCTTCGAGTCCCTAATCCTGCCTGAAACTCCTCTGATAGGAATCTGAATGAATATGAAGAATACCTCTGGAATGCCTCCATTTTCTCCTTTTCACTTTCTTCCTTAGATAAGACATTCATGCTCCAGATCTCAGGATATGGGGTTCCCTTGGTATCCCCTGCCTTATCAGAGGGTAGATTTTGAAGGACCAAGGGAAGAACTGAAGATTTAATCCTAAGAGTGTCGGTATAGGACTTTGAAGACTGCAAAATATCAACACCAAGGTTTTCCATAGCAAAAGAGCTTGAAACTTCGGGCACCCCAGAACCCTGAAGGGGCCCTAATTCAGTTGTTTTGTCAATGCTTGAAAGAAATGGGATTGAAGGGCTGTCTATGAACCTAGATATGTAGTTCTCTCCCTCTAACTTTGCTGATGTGATCGTCTCTGGATCTTTCTTCTGACACAATGATCCTTGATTCGGATCCTTGATTTTCGTTAATTTAGGAGAGACTGTTTTGAGGCCTAGAGATTGTCCAGCCTGAAGCCTTTGCTCATGAGTTAACACTGGAGGTCCCTTAAGGGGGGATGTTTGCTGAAATATTAATTCTGCAGAACTCACTTGAATATCTGCCTTTGGAGATAATTCCATAGGT
This sequence comes from Uromys caudimaculatus, assembly GCA_028551405.1. Classification (NCBI taxonomy): domain Eukaryota; kingdom Metazoa; phylum Chordata; class Mammalia; order Rodentia; family Muridae; genus Uromys; species Uromys caudimaculatus. The sequence goes on along the minus strand of JAPYYD010004661.1, from coordinate 11,773 downwards.
CTTACCAGGTCTTGAAGATGTGGTCTTGGGTATAAATTCAAACACTCCTTTACTTTAATGCTCGATCTTGTGGCGAGTCTTATTGGTTCTACAACCTGAGGACATGGTCCTGGTGCCACTTCTTCAGATTTTGCCATCAGAAACCGTGGTTTGGGAATTAATACAGTCTTTATAATTTGAAAGCCTGGCCATTGTTTTGTTTCTAAAACCTGATGTGTTGGCTCTATGATTAATTTCTTGGATTGCACATTTTGTAGCCAAAGACTTGGAGAAAATTCTGAACTTATCACATCATGTATTCTGGGAGTCAAATCAATGCATTTTGACTTTTGAAGGATACTCTTTGGAATCTTCACAGACTTTATAGTTTGAACTGGTGGTCTGGGGATCACTTCCACAGATTCAGAAACTTTTGGGAGGGCAACTGTTTGAGAAACTGAAAGCTTTGTCTTCTCAGACTCTGTCACATGATCTCGTGGCTTTAGACTAATCCCTACAAGGTTTATCGTTTGATCCAGTGATTCTATTGGAGTGATGCTTGCATTTTCCAGGCTCAGATTCTGAGGTTTTGTTAGCTTAGTTGCTACACCTCCTGGCTGCTCTGTACCAAAGGTGAGCTCTACAGAGTCTCTATTTTCCACAACTTGACTGCTTTGCATGCCTGACAACTCAGAGGGTTCTTTTTGCAGCCACAGCATAGAGGTCAAATTTTTAGATTTGAGAATCTGAGGTCCTGACTCTGGTGTTATTCCTGAAGCAGAATCTGGGACATTACAGAATGGTCTTGGTGCTGATACAAGAGATTGTTCTCTTTGAGATTGTTTCTTAGATCCCACCCCCAGGGGTCCTAAGTCTTGACGACATGGCCTTGGAGAGTTTTCTATAAATCCAGTCTCTCTATTTACTGGCTTTGGAGTCATTCTAAGGAATTCTTTCCCTTGCTGTCTTGCTTCCCACGTCAACTCTATCGTGTCTGCGACATGATTTTTGAAGTTGATGGTCATTCTATCAGATTCTGTAACTTCTTTTGTCTGTAACTTCTTGAAATCTTGAAATTCAGGCCATGACCAAGAATGTAAGTCAGGAGTTTCTGGGATCTGGTCACTTTTCTGTAGGTTTGATTCTGAGGATTTTGAATCTTGATCACTTAGTGTTGGAGTCAGATCAAAAAATTCTGGTAGTTGAAGATCTAGCTTCGTGGGCATCTCTAATGATTCTATGATGTTATCTATTGGGTTGGAGCTCAACCTCATAGATTTCTCCATCATTTTTGTGCTTTTATGTTCCAACCCTTTTGTCATTACTAAAGATCCCACGTCTTGGAAAATTGGTGCTGAAGTAAAATTCACTGATTTTGGGACTTGATACCTAGGCTTCATGATCATCTCTGCAAAGTCCACCACCTGTCGCTCTGGTCTATATATTCTTTTTGTGGGTTTTGTGACTAGATCATTTGTGTGGGACATTAGGTTCCCAGGTTTCACGTTTTGAAGAATTGACTTTGGTGATAACATCACAGATTTTCCAGTTTCTGACAGAGACACTGATGACAATTTCACCTGTTTTCCACCTTGCCACTTTGGCTCTGAAGCAAATGCCAAAGATTTCGTATTTTGCTGCTGTGTTTTTAGTGACAAATTTGAAAATTTGACCCTCATCAGGGCTGGTCCTGCTGAGAGCTTCCTGGTGGGCTGTGGTGCCAATACCATCATTGGTGTCCCCTCTAAAGGAAACAGTTGGCAATTCAGACTTTGCTGTTCAGATCCTATCCTCAGCTGCTTAGGGCTTGTATCTTGAAAACATGGCTTTGGTGCAAGGGAAGACATAGGATGTTGTGAACTGTGGCATGACATTAATTCTGCATCACTCACACTTTGAGACTGTGATGCTGGCTTCAACTGCACACCTTGAAAATTTTGAAAACAAGATTCTGGTGAAAACAACTTACTTCTCAAGTCATTCAGACCACAGTCAGGTGTCAGTTTTACAGCATTTGTATAAAACGATGCCTGTGTAATCTTCTCTGGAAACTTTCTCTCTTCAAGAGGCGATGTTGGTAATACCACAGCATTCACACCATTTGACTGAGGCTTCAAAGTAAATATAGATTGTGCACTTTGCTGCCATGACCCAAGCTGATTCTTCGAAAATGGGATCCTTTGAAACTTTACCCCTAGCATTAAGTTAGATGAATTCACATCTTGAGAAGGTGATCCAGAGGTAAAGCCAACAGATGATTTTGTAGTTTGAGACTCTGAGTCAGGGGTCAACTCAAAGGACTTTATGCTTTGCAGCTGTGGCCCTGAGCTGGGCTTTACAGAACTTATGCATTGAGGTTTTGACTCAAGATTAAACCCAGAGTTCATACCTTGAAGTTGTGGAACAGGATTGTATTCCATAGGTGCTACACCCAAATTGTTTGACCCCGAAGTTAATTCAGACTTCAAATCTTTCAAGTGTTGTTCTTGAAGTTTTGGAGCTTGTAAATGTGTCCCAGGGTTGTAGCCCATAGAACTTACAGACTGAGATTCTTGACTTAGAGTACATGTAGAAGAATTTATATCATGCAAATGCATTCTAGGATTGCACAAAACAGGATTTACACACAGAATTTGTGGTGGTGGAAATGAACAAGAATTCATACCTTGAAAAAGTGGCCCAAGATTATACCTACTAGAATTTTCATACAGAGGGCTTTGCCATAGAGTGTGTATAGAATTCACACCTTACAAATGTGATTCAGGATTGCACTCAGTGGAATTTACACATGGAGGACTTGGCTCTTGGGTGCATTTAGTAGAATTTATGTCTTGCAAATATAACTCAGGGTTGCTCCCAGTAGAATCTACACATTGCAATTTTGATCCTGAAAAACATGAGGAAGAATTCGATCCATGCAAATGTCTTCCAAGATTGCACTCAGAGTTTATACACTGAATGTTTGGCTCTGGAATGCACACAGAGGAATTCATATCTTGCAAATATGGCCCAGGTCTATACTCACTGGAATTTGCATATTGAGAATTTATGTTGGGAGTACACGCAGAATTCACATCTTCCAAGTGTGACCCAGGGCAGAACAACTTAGATTTTATACCCTGCAGGTCTGGACAAGGATGGAACTCAGATGATTCTACATATTGTATCCCAGTGTTGGGTACCATAACATTTTTACTTTGACTCCAGTCATGGAATTTCCTACATTGCAATCTAGGTTCATGCTTGAATTCCAGAGGTGACTCTTCCAGCAGCTTGACCTCTGTGTTCACTGCAGAAAGTTCTATGTCTTGCAACTGTGGCCCAGGGTTGAACCCTAAAGACTGTGTACCTGTTCCCAGGCCCAACTCAGAGGACTTCACATCTTGCAACTGCTGCTCTGAGTTGAATTCCATTGATTTCAGATCTCGAAGTTTTGTATATAAGTCTGATGACTTGATCTGTTGCAAAGGTGCCTCATGATTGAACACTGTTGATTTCATACTTTGAAGCTGTGGCTTTTGACATAATTTGTGATGTTTCCCGTCTTGCTTCTGATTTCTGGTTTTGAGTCCAAAAGGTACCACATTATAAATTGGTGAGATCAACTCAGATGATCCCACAACCTGCAAGTCTGCATAATTGGCCTCCTTATCCTTCACTGTTTGCAGATTTGTGGACCAGGCCTTCACATCTTCCAACTTTAATCCAGGGTTGAAAGCCTGAGGCTTCATACCTTGAAGGTGTAATTCAGGTTTTAACTTAGAGAGTTTCCTGCCCTGTGTATCAGAGGGTACCTTGAACTGCAAAAATTTCCCATCAAGTACCTTAGAGAAAATCCATTTCAAACATTGCCGCAGTGGCTGATACACAAGGGCAATGGGTTTCTCTTTTTGAACCATGTCCCATGAAATCCCTTCAGAAGACTTTACACCCTGTAAGAGTGGGCCAGAATTGACCTCTGTAGATCTTCCATTTTGAAGCTTTGTCCCCAGAATTGACTTAGAATATTTCTTAACTTGCAACTGAGGGCCCAAGTTTAACTTTACAGATTCCCCATGTTGGAGCTTTGTCTCTGGTATTGACTCCACAGTCATACTTTGTACCTTTGGGCCTTGATGAAACTCTCTAGATTCCATATCTTGGAGCTTTTCCTCTTGAACCAACTCAGAAGGCTTTTTATTTTGTGTCTGTGCTCCAGAATCGAAGTCCACTGCTGTTACACATCGAGAGTTTATCTGTGTACTCACCTCAGAAGGTTGTATACGTGTCAAGAGTTGTTCCATAGAGTCTACACCTTGAAGTTTCATGCCCATGATCAGCTCAGGATATTTCACATCTTGCAAATGAAGGCCCGAATCCAGCCCTATAGATTGTGTGCCTAAAAACAACTTCCTTGGGGTGAACCCAGGTGTCTCACCTTGGGATTTTGGACTAGGTTTGATTTCTCCTGGTTTCCTACCAAGAACATTCTTCTCTGTGGTGACTTCAGATGGCATACCTTCTAAGTGTGGTCTAGGACTGAAGCTCATAGATTTGACATCTTGAACTTTACTCCCATGACTATTCTCAAAGATCTCAGATCTTGTAACTGTGGGCCTGATTCACAGTCTTCCATCTCCATTTCTTGAGGCTTTGTCTTTAGAACTGAATCTGCTTTTATACCTTGGGACTGTGGCCCAGGTTCAGAGTCTAGCTTGACCCTTTGAATTTTGGTCTCCATGATTAAATTAGTAAATGGTTTACTTTTCAACGGTGAGCTGGAACTTAACTTAAATTTCCTATTTTGAGACTTTGCTTCAGGTGTCAAGTCAGAACATTTTGCACTTTGCCCCAGGGGCTCTGACTTCATCTCAGATCACATACCTTGAGGCTTTTTCTGAAGTCCCAACCCAGAGGATTTTTTACTTTTCAACCCTATATTTGTATTGTTTTGTGACTGTGACCCTGGGCCTAATACCCCAGATTTTGCTTCTGAAGACTGTGACTCTTGTTTAAACACTGAAGATGTCACATCTTGAGGCTGTTGGATTCCAGGGGATGACTTTAATGGTTTTGTTTCTTGTGACTGTATCCCAGGGTTCAATTCAGGAAACCTCCTGTCTTCTATAGGCAACCTGGGTTTGAACCTCATTGATTTTATACTACTGATAATTGACCTTAAGGTTGGGTCACATGATGTCATACTTTTAAATGGCAGCTCAGATTTATAATCAATAGTTTTGAACCCAGGAAATAAACATTCCTGGGCTGACCCAGAAAGTTCTTTACCTTCTGTCTTGGGCCTTGTTGTCAACTCCTCAGATGTCTTCATATCCCTTTCTTGTACTGAGCGTTGTAACTCTTTGGATGTGATGCCTTGAGGCTGTAACCCAAGATTCTGCATAGAATTCTTATCTTGGAAGACAGATTTTGTATTTTCAAGCTGTGGTCCATGGTGCAATGACACAAATTCCACAAACTGAGACTGTGGTTCTGAAGATGATGTAAAGTTTCCCACTTTTTGTAGCTCTGGTTCTGGTGACAACTGGAGGGTCTTCATACACTGTTCTTGTGGCCTGAGGTTAGTATCCCCAGAATTTTTCCCATGAAATTTTGGCCCTTGAGTCATTCCCAATGGCTTCCTACCTCCCAGTTTTATGGAGGGTTTCTGTTCTGTCCATTTGACACCTTGAAATGGTGACCCACTCCTGGATCGTAAAAACTTCACACCTCGGCACTCCTGTAGAGGTATCCACTGAATGGATCTAACACTTTCAGCCTTTGGCTCTTTGTTTAGCTCCTCAGGTGTGATGCCTTGAGGCTCTGGCTCTGAAGTCAAGTTAAAAGTTTTTGGTTCCTGCAACCCTATTGCTAATGGAGAGATTTTTACTCTCTGTAACTGTGGCTCAAGATGAAAGGCCACAGATTTTTCTCCTTGAATTTTTGACCTGGCAGTCAGTTTTGATGACCTTACACCTCTCCATAGCATGGGTGGCTTCAGTTCTGTAGGTCTAGCAGGCTTCAGTTCTGTAGTTCTGTCATCTTGAGACTGTGACCTTGAGTTTGACCCTGCACCCTTTTCACCTTTATACTCTGATATTGGTATCCACTGAATAGCCTTTGTGCTTCCAATTTGGGGTTCTGTATTTAGTGCCAGAGTTTCCACACCTTGAAGCTGTGGGTCCAACATTGACTCCAAGGCTTTCTCTTGGTGCATCTGGGACCCTGTAATCAACTGGCCAGGTTTCATATTTGGCACTTGGAGTTCATTTTGAAACTCTTCAACTTCCACACTTGGAATAACCGGCTCAGGAGCCAATTCAAATGAGGTTGTATCTTTGAATTGTAACTTAGAGTTGATCTCTATGGGCTTCATATCTGCAGGGTTGGATTCGTGATCTGACTCCATGGGCAATGCATTTTCTGATTCAAGCTGATTTTTCTGTTGGTCAAAAAACACACCTTTCCACTCTAGTGGCTTTACAGTTATCTGGTCATATCCTCTAGACTTAAGGGTTAAGTCCATGGGTGCCATCCCTTGATACTGTTGTGTTGAGGTGAAATCTACAGATTTTTCTCCTCGGATTCCTTGTGTTTTGGCTACAGTTACAGGTTTTAGACTTTGCTGTTTCAAACATGGGGCAATCACAGGTGTCCTATCTTGCATTTGTGGCTGTGAAGTCAGTTCCTTGGGGTTTATATCTTGCATGGGAGGCCATTGAAACACCTCCACACACTTGTCTTGAAGCAGTATCCTTGATATAAAACTTGCAGGACTCTCCCCTTGCTTCTTTGGTTCAAGTTTCAAGTCCATGGCATTTATATCTTCAACATGTGTACCACAGGCTAACTCCTTATTTTTCAAATTTTGAAATCTTGAACCTGGAATCAACTTCACAGACTTCATATCTCCTATCCAGGAACTACTTGGGGACACCACAGTAGATTTTATCCTCTTGAGACATTCTTCTACAGTTAAGATCACAGAGTTCTCATCTTCTATGTTTGGCTTTAAAGGTAGTAACTTTGGTTTTAACCCCTTCAAACTAGAGCGGGGAGGCAGCTCCTCAAGTTTCCTATCTCCTGTTTGCATCCCTGGGGCTGACAGCACAGGTCTGACATGCTCCAGCTCACACCTTGACCTTAACTTTGTAGATTTAACATCTCCCAAGTGTGGCCCTAGTGTTAATTCCACAGATGTCAGATCTTCTTGCTTTGAGACTGTATTCTTCTCCATGGGTTTTATCTGTCCCAAAAGCTGTCTTTTGATCAATTCAGAAGATGCTATGCCTTGGATCTGTGGTCTTCTGATAAACTCAGAATGATCGACATTTGCTAAGTGTCTCCCAGGAGCCAATTTCATTGTTTCTGATATTGGTACCTGGGGCTCAGATACGGTTTTATAAGACATTTTGTCTTCAATGCTTGGCACATGATTCCCTGTGACATATTTTACATCTTGAAACAGGGAATCTCTTACTATCAATTCTGGCTTCATCCCTTGCCTCTCTGGCTGTGTGGTCAACTCAAAAATTTTTATACATTCTAAGTGTGGCCCTGAGTTTAGCTCTGAAGTTGTCATACCTTGAGCTTGAGTTCCTGATATTTCATTCAAAAATTTGACATCTTGCAGCCATGGCCTTGAGTTAAAACTCACTTGCCTTGTATCCTGTAGCCCTGGAGTCATCTTTGCTAAGTTGGGGGTCCTGTATCCTTAACTCTGGAGTCATAGAACTTCCACTAACAAACATCAATCCTGAGATTTGCTCCCCAAATTTGACTCCTTGAAGGTTTGGTCTTGAAGCCAGCTCAGAAAATTTGGTATCTTGTTCCCAAGGTACTGTGTAGACCTCCTCAGATATCACACGTGGACACTGTAGTTCTGAGACTCGTGTTGCAAATTTCGTGCTGTGAAACTCTGATCCCTGTGGAGGTAGAGCAAGATTCCTATCTTCAAACTTTGGCTCTTGGCTTAATGGCAAAAATGATTCTGGCATAAATCCCTGAGACGTCCTCTCTTGAAGAGGAAACCCCGGTATGAACTGTGTATATTTGAAACCATGGAGCTTGGGTTTTGGGATCGAATCAGAAAATCTCACATCTTGCAAACATGGTCCTAGATTTCCTTCCATACATTTCACATGTTGTGGTTGTGGTTCCGGAACCTTTGGTTCTAGAATAAAACCAGATGATCTAATATCTGGCATTGGGGAATATGATATTGCTTCATCAGATTTCAAACTATAATGTGGGGGGCCTGAGATAAAATTTGCTGGATTTTCCCCTTGAATAAGTGGCCCTTGATATAACTTTGGAAATCTGACACTTTGCAGTTGTGGCCCTGGAATCAATCCTGATTTGACAGATGGTTGCTCTTGGTCCAGATTCAAATCCATGAATTTCACATTCGGAATCTGTGTCCCCTCAACCAACTCCTTTGATGATAAATTCTGTAGCCCTGGCTCTGGTTTGGCCTTTTCAGGATCTACAACTCCTATAGATGACTGTTGTACTAATTTCACAGATAACTCACTTTGTAACTTTAATCCTCTATCTATTTGCGTAGACTTTACGTTGTGGAGCTGGGGCCCTGGGATCACATCTATAATATGTGGTGTGGGTCCTGTAGTTAACCCTATAGGTTCTACCACTAGTACAGATGGTTCAGAGGTTAATTCTTCAAATTTCAATTTTTCTACCAATGACTCTGAGTCCTCAATTTGTACTCTTGATTCTATATTCAACCTCTGAGATCCCATTTCTGAATATATTTCTACAGTGGTTCCCTGAGTATCATCAACTTCAGTCAATATCAATTGGGTGCTTTCTGTGTATTCATTTAGACTTATTTCTGATGGGTTAGTAACTTCTGAACATGGTTCTAGTGTCACATGAGCAAAGTCCTCATCTGGGGGCTGTGGTTCTGGGGCCATCATTTCTGGGTTTATGGTTGGCACTTCTAATTCTGGTAGCAAATTCAGAGTACCTTTAATATTAGTTTGTAATTCTGGAGTCTCCTTCATCTCTTTTACAACTCGAGTCCCAGTTTCAGGAGTATCTTCGAGTGGTGGTAAGCTCATCTCCATAGATTCTGAGGCTTGGCTCAGTGGTGCTGGAATCATTCCTACTGATGATTGTGTCAACTCAGCAGATTCTTCCACCTGATGACAAGTGTCAGAGGTCACCCTTGCTTCTGAGGCTTGTTGCTGTTCAGGCAGCCCTTCAGGTTCTGGGAAAGAATAACTTGAGTTGAGGCTCACATCTGAAGCTTTTACTGCACAAAGGTGTGTGGTCAACTCACCAACTTTCATACTGTCCACCAGGGTCTCAGGAATTGAACTCCTCCAGTCTACTAATAGAATCTTTATATCTTCAAGCAGTGGTACATGGGCTACCTTATCAGAGCTGGTGTTTTGTGAACAGGGCTTTGGGGCCAAGTATGCAGGTTTTATATCTTCAAGTGGTAGTCTTGGGGTCGATGCCACCATTTTTATATCTTCTTGTACCTCCTGTGGTAGGGTCGAATGAACACCTTCCATACCTTGAGACTGTGAACCAGGAATCAAATATACTGATTTATTACTTTGTACCTGTGAATTTCGGGCCAACCCAGTAGACTGTACATTTTGGAGTTGTGGTTCAACTGTCAGTTGGACAGACGTCACATCTTGACGCTGAGACTCTGGGGCTGATGGGAGAGGTTTCTCAGTTTGCAGTTGTGGTATGGGGGTTAATTCCTCAGACTGTACACTCTGCGTTGTTCTGGGGCCAAATCTGTAAATTCTGTTATTTGAGGATGATACAGTGTCCTCTCTGTAGGATTCTTCCTTTGTGGCCAGGTATCAGAGGTCAACTCCATAGGATATATCATTTTGTGACTTTGTCTTGGGCTCACCTCTGAACAGTCCAAGTCTTGGTGCCATGGGGTAAACTCTGAAGGGTCTGTGACCTGATGGGGCAGTTTTGGAGTCAACAAAACATTCTCTGTGCCTTGATGTGGTGTCATCCCTGTGGAGTCTCTGATTTGAACCTGGGATGCAGAAGTCAACTCTAGAGAATCTTTGGCTTGATCCACAGACTGTGAAATCAAACCAGCTTGTAGTGCTGTGATCACTCCCTTGGGTGACCCCTGTACCATTAAGTTTACCTTTATGGATTTCTCTGATGGTTCTGGAATCATCCTTGATGAGTCCAGGACTCTAGATGGTGGCTGTGGAGGTTGGAGAGAACTAGGAGTAAACCAGATAACTTTTGTGGTCTGATTCTGTGACCCTGGGTCCATGTTTAATGTTTCCTCGACCTTATCCTGAGGCTGTGGAACCCTTTCGCCAGCTTTGAAGACTGAACGATGTGGCCCTAGACTCATCTGTGCTGCTTCTACCGCTTCATGCTTCTGCAATGTATCTACCCCCACTGATTCCATGACTTGGTGTTGTGGCTTTGGGGCTATTCCTGCTGAGTCTTTGACACCTGAACATAATTCATTAATCAGCCCCCTACTATCCAAGATGGGAAGCAATGCTACAGGAGTTACTTTTGAGATATCTGTGATTTGATTTGGTCTTAAAGCCATACTCTTTGATTCCCTTGTTTGCTGCTGAGGACTTGCTACTTTTCTTGATTCAATCATTGGATTTGATGACTTGGGAGGTATACTCACTGTTTCAGCTTGGTTTAATGACTGTGATAAGTTAGTCTTATCTTCTGTTTTCTGCACAGAGTCTTTTACCTCTGAATCTGAATGTGGGATCAATCCCATTGAATCCATAACCTGAAGCAATGCCATCGGAGTGACCTTCATGCTGTCTGTGGCTAAACATGGAACCTTGGGTGTCAGCTCCACATTAGTTCCTTGTGCCTTATGTGACTTTATCCTTTCTTCTGGAAAACCTATGATCCTCTGTTCTATATTCAGCTCTAACCCGTGCTTTGGATCCTTTTTCCGTAAAGTGGTTTGAGTTTGGAAGGGAAGAAGGACTGCAAAATTCTGGACACGATCTGACTTCTCAGTATTTGTCAGCTGAAAAGTAGGCAGTGGTATGTTTTGCCTCCTGGACACAGGCAGGATTCCTTTTCCAGGAACTCAGGGGCACTATTGCTCTGGATTTGCCAAGTTGTTCTTTCAGAGAACATTGGAAGATTAGACCGGATTGAGCTGTTGTTGGAGGATTCAGAGGATTTGCTGTAGTCAGTAGAATGTTTCCCATTTTTATAGTAACAGCCAGGTGGGAAAATCTCATGAGCAACAGTGTCAGAGATCGAAGAAGAGGTATATATGCTGTAGTCAGTAGAATGGTTCCCACTTTTATAGTGATAGCCAGGTGGGAAAATCTGCTGAGCCACAGTGTCAGAGATCGAAGAAGATGTATCATGAAAATCTATGATTTTCCTTTTCTTTAATGTTGAACTGAAAAACAAAGAGGTTTTTTTTCATTTTCTTTGTAATCAGTAGTGAGAAAATTGAGACAAAGAAAGAGAGTGGTCATATTTCAAGTCCAAAATGTATTTGGTCTAAGGGAAGTGAGGGTAGAAAAGAGGTTGCATTCACAGGATCAGTTATTTCTTAAAGAATCCCTCTACCAGGAGCGAGGGAGATGAGTCAGTGAAGTGCATGCCACACAAATAGAGAAGCTGTGCCCTATCCCCAGAGCACACACAATAATAAGACTACATGGTGTCCCAGTGCTGGAGAAGCAGAGACAAGCACATCCCTGGGGCTCATTGGCCAGTCAAGGTTAATTAGTGACTCACACAGAGAGAAGGAATTACACCCAAGTTTTACACACACACACACACACACACACACACACACACA
>JAPYYD010004660.1:0-12887 GCA_028551405.1 Uromys caudimaculatus | reverse complement strand
TACTCACAAACAATATAAAGTATCTTGGTGTGACTCTAACCAAATGAAAGATCTATATGACAAGAACTTCAAGTCTCTGAAGAAAGAAATCGAAGAAGACCTCAGAAGATGGAAAGCTCTCCCGTGCTCATGGATTGGCAGGATTAATATAGTAAAAATGGCCATCCTGCCAAAAGCAATCTACAAATTCAATGCAATCCCCATCAAAATTTCAACTCAATTCTTCATAGACTTAGAAAGAGCAATTCTCAAATTCATTTGGAACAACAAAAAACCCAGGATAGCAAAAGCTATTCTCAACAACAAAAGAACTTCTGGGGGAATCAGCATTCCTGACCTCAAGCTGTACTACAGAGCAGTAGTGATAAAAACTGCATGGTAATTGTACAGCAACAGGCAGGTAGATCAATGGAATAGAATTGAAGACCCAGAAATGAACCCACACACCTGAGGTCACTTGATTTTCGACAAAGGAGCTAACACCATCCAGTGGAAAAAAGACAGCATTTTCAACAAATGGTGCTGGTTCAACTGAGGGTCTACATGTAGAAGAATGCAAATTGATCCATTCCTATCTCCCTGTACAAAGCTCAAGTCCAAGTGGATCAAGGACCTCCACATAAAACCAGATATACTGAATCTAATAGAAGAGAAAGTGGGGGAAAGCCTCAAACACATGGGTACAGGGTCACGTTCCTGAACAGAAAGAACACCAATGGCTTATGCTCTAAGATCAAGAATAGACAAATGGGTCCACATGAAATTGCAAAGTTTCTGTAAGGCAAAGGACACTGTCAATAGGACTAAATGGCAACCAACAGATTGGGAAAAGATCTTTACCAATCCTAAATCCAATAGAGGGCTAATATCCAACATATACGAAGAACTCAAGAAGTTCGACTCCAGAAAACCAAATAACTCCATCAAAAAATGGGGAACAAAGCTAAACAGAGAATTCTCAACTGAGGAAATTCACAGGACTGAGAAGCACCTAAAGAAAGGCTAAACATCCTTAGTCATTAGGGAAATGAAAATCAAAACAACTCTGAGATTCCACCTCACACCAGTCAGAATGGCTAAGATCAAAAACTCAGGTGACAGCAGATGCTGGCGAGGATGTGGAGAAAGAGGAACACTCCTCCATTGTTGGTGGGATCGCAAGCTGGTACAACCACTCTGGAAATCAGTTTGGCGGCCCCTCAGAAAAATGGGCATAATACTACCTGAGGACCCAGCTATACCACTCCTGGGCATATACCCAGAAGATGCTCTAACATGTAATAAAGACACATGCTCCACTATGTTCATAGCAGCCATATTTATAATAGCCAGAAGCTGGAAACAACCCAGATGTCCCTCAACAGAGGAATGAATACAGAAAATCTGGTACATTTAAACAATGGAGTACTACTCAGCTATTAAAAACAATGATTTAATGAAATTTGCAGGCAAATGGATGGAACTTGAAAATATCATCCTGAGTGAGGTAATTCAGTCACAAAAGAACAAACATGGTATGTACTCACTGATCAGCGGATATTAGTCCAAACGTTTGGAATACCCATGTTTCACTTCAAGGTAACTGCTGGACTGAGAGTGAGGTCCCAGATGGAGGAGTTGGAGAAGGGACGGAAGGAGCTGAGGGAGTCTGCAGCCCCATGGAGGGAGCAACAGTGTCAACTGGCCTAACCCCCCCACCCCCTGGTCCTCATTGAGGCTGGACCACCAACCAAAGAATACACATTGAGGGACCCATGGTTCGGACCACATATGTGGCAGAGGAGGGCCTTGTTGGCCATCAGGGGGAAGAGAGGCCCCAGTCAAGGAGAATGTCAAGGTGGGAATATGGGAGTGGGTAGGTGGTGGGTGGGAGGTGGAATTCCCTCATAGATGTGGGGGAGGAGATAGGTGGTTTCTGAAGTGGAGACCTAGAAAGGGGGAAACATTGGAAATGTAAATAAAGTATCAAAAAATAAAAAAATAAAAATTAAAAAAAAAGAAGCTAAAAGTAAATATAATAGGACTTTTAAAAAGATTTGGCTATTATTATTGTTACTACTACTACTATCATTATTAATTATTTGATACTCAGATAAAATCTCTGGCCTCTGAATATGTGGGGCAAATGCTCTATCACTGAACGGGGTCCCAATCACTATGTTGGGCCTATTTGAGGAAACGGCATATAGATACTGAGAGGGAAAAAAATGTATCAGGCGTGGTAAGCTGAGACTGGAGAGTAAAAAGGGGAGAGGTGGAAACTGAGCTACAGTTTCATAAAAGCAAGAAGGTCTGAGTCACAACTGCACAGTAGGACCACTACACATAGTAGTAATACACTGCATACTTGAAAATGGCAAGAAAGGATTTTAAATCTTTCCACTACAACAATGAAGGTTTCAAGATAAGTATGCTAAAACACCAGAGGCTATACACTTGTATGGAAACATTACCTGACATCTCACGAATATCCACTTTTTAATTGTTTTATGTATTAATTAAAACATTTTTTTTATTTTTAAAGAAAGACTTGGGGGTAAAGAAGGCATGCCAGGACATTTCCCTTTCTCCACTACTTCTCAGTTCTCTTACCTAGGGCGAGTTAGGTCATTAGCATTGTTAATTACTTGATACTCAGATAAAATCTCAGGCCCCTGAATATGTTATGCAAATGCTCTATCGATGAATGAGGCCCCAATCACTATGTTGGGCCTATTTGAAGAAAAGGCATATAGATGCTGAGTGGGGGGGGGGGGGGGATGTACCAGGCATCCTTCATGGTTTTGCACTCTTCACATAATGTGTTCTGTAGAAATTAAAGACCATAGCAGCTCCACATTCGGCACATCAGTTTGCACCATTTTTGATTCTCCAATGAATAAATACCGTTGTAGTGGTTAATTATGCAAGTAAGTTCACTTGGGTCTGTGTTCACTATGAAGACTCTGAAGATGTTATCTAACAAAAATCAAAGTTGATACTTTGGTCATATAAGGATATATTAATGCAAGATTTAGAGGTAAATTCCAAGTGAATCTGCCTCCATGGTTGTAAGTTCTGCTGCATGTGTATTCAACTATCTAAGAAAGAAATGCCCTCATGAATTCTCATTTGTGATATACAGTTGAAAACTACATGCTTCCTCATATAGTTCTCACATGAGCAATAGCCCTAGTGTTTTAAAAGCATAAAGTCAGGTCCGTGCTTAGCCATTGTAAGCTTTCTGACATCTTTAGACCTCTAATAGTTTGTCTTTCTATGATAGAAGATATTTGAATGAAGAAAAATGCTCATCAATATCTTCATTTAGAACGGTGATTCTCACCCTTCCTAATGCCACTGCCCTTTAATACAGTTCCTCATGTTGTGGTGCCCCCCCCATGATAAAATTATTTTCATTGTTCATTCATAACTGTAATTTTTCTACTATTATAAATTGCAATGAAAATATCTGTGTTTTCTGATGCTCTAAGGTGACCTGTGTGAAAGGGTTGTTCAACCCCCAAGGGTTTGCAACTCATAGGTTGAAAACCACTGACTTAAAATAAAAACCTTAATGGTATAACCCCAAAAATATCAATGTCATTTTAGCGAATAAATATCGCAGTTTATTTGCATACATAATACATACATATATACATATATATCCTTAGACATAAATGCATATCTATCACTATATAACTAACTATATTGGTAAAATTATTAATAAATGTATATATATTGCTATTTATATAATTCCTACATGTGGAGTTTGTAAACTAGATAGTACTTATCTTAATCATATAAACTTTTCTTTGCTGCAGTCATTAACACTATTGGCTATCGTCTTTTCACAGGAATGTTTCTCGCAGAGCTGATAGAGAAGTATTTCGTGTCCCCTACGCTGTTCCGAGTCATCCGCCTGGCCAGGATTGGACGAATCCTACGCCTGATCAAAGGCGCCAAGGGGATCCGCACACTGCTCTTTGCTCTGATGATGTCCCTTCCGGCACTGTTCAACATCGGCCTCCTGCTTTTCCTGGTCATGTTCATCTACGCCATCTTTGGGATGTCCAACTTTGCCTACGTTAAGAGGGAAGTTGGGATTGATGACATGTTCAACTTTGAGACTTTTGGCAACAGCATGATCTGCCTGTTCCAAATCACCACCTCTGCGGGCTGGGATGGACTGCTGGCTCCTATACTAAATAGTGGACCTCCCGATTGTGACCCTGAAAAAGATCACCCTGGAAGCTCGGTGAAGGGGGATTGTGGGAACCCATCTGTGGGGATTTTCTTTTTTGTCAGCTACATCATCATATCCTTCCTGGTTGTGGTGAACATGTACATCGCTGTCATCCTGGAGAACTTCAGCGTTGCCACTGAAGAAAGCGCAGAGCCCCTGAGTGAGGACGACTTTGAGATGTTCTACGAGGTCTGGGAGAAGTTCGACCCCGATGCCACTCAGTTCATAGAGTTCTGCAAGCTCTCTGACTTCGCAGCTGCCCTGGATCCTCCCCTCCTCATCGCGAAGCCAAACAAAGTCCAGCTCATTGCCATGGACCTGCCCATGGTGAGTGGAGACCGCATCCACTGCCTGGACATCTTATTTGCTTTTACAAAACGGGTCCTGGGTGAGAGTGGAGAGATGGATGCTCTTCGAATCCAGATGGAAGAGCGGTTCATGGCTTCCAACCCCTCCAAGGTCTCTTATGAGCCCATTACCACCACTCTGAAACGCAAACAAGAGGAGGTGTCTGCTATTGTCATCCAGCGAGCATACAGGCGCTATCTCCTGAAGCAGAAAGTTAAGAAAGTTTCGTCTATATATAAAAAAGACAAGGGTAAAGAAGACGAGGGAACGCCCATCAAAGAAGACATCATCACGGATAAACTGAATGAGAATTCAACTCCAGAGAAGACTGATGTGACACCTTCCACTACTTCTCCACCTTCCTATGATAGCGTGACCAAACCCGAGAAGGAAAAATTTGAAAAGGACAAGTCAGAAAAAGAGGATAAGGGGAAAGATATCAGGGAAAGTAAAAAGTAAAATAATAATAATGAAAATTAAAAATTAAAAAAAAGAATATTCCATTTTGTGATAAACTGTTTACAGCCTGTGTTGGTGATGTATCTGTGATTCCCTCAGGAGGTCTATGCCAAACTGACTGTTTCTATAAGTGTATACTTAAGGTCAGTGCCTATAACAAGACAGGACCTCGGGTCAGCAAACTGGAACTCACCAAACCAGACAAAGAGCACGGACAGGAGGCTTCTGTTTTCACAACCAGCTGACACTGCTGAAGAGCGGAAAGCAATGGCTACTCAGACCAGAGGAACATAGAAATGGGGAAGAAAGTTAAATTTTTATGTAAATTTAACACGTGACACTTGATAGCAGTAACTGTCACCACCGTTTGTGTTTTAACTGCCACACCTGCCATATTTTTACAAAATGTGTGCTGTGACTTTATCACTTTTTTTTTTTTTAACTCACAGGTTGTTTACTCTTATATGTGACTATTTTTGTAACTGGGTTTACGTTCGGGGAGAGGGATTTAGGAGGGGATTCTACATTTCTCTATGTATAACGAGATCTATTTTCAATGAAGGCATGCTACAGTTCTCATTCACATGTGACAGTGTCCCATCACACACGGAAAGAGTTTACTTCTCATTTCAGGATGTTTTTAGATTTTTTGAGGTGCTTAAATAGCTGTTCATATTTTCAAGGTGTTTCATCCAGAAGAATTTTAATGTGCCTGTAAATGTTCCATAGAGTCACAACCATCAAAGAGTTGTTTTATTTTTACATAGTTCATTACATGTACATGTATATATGTATATATGTATATGGGCGTGTATATACATATATATGTATACACACATGCATACATATGCATACACAGACCATCACATGCTCAGAGTCCTGGCAGCATGACTATAACATTTTTTGATAAGTGTCCTTTGGTAAAAAAAGATATATATATATATGTATCCTATCAGTCCTTTCTAAGAAACCCAAACTACCAAAAACCATCCCCACAGCCACTTTCTGAAGTTGGTTCTGCTTTTTTTCCTGCAGTATTGTTTAGCCATCTTCTGCTCTTGGTAAGGTTGACACAGTGTATGTCAATTTAAAAACAAAAAAAATCTGCTTTGTAAATAGTAATTTTACCCAGTGGTGCATGTTTGAGCAAAGGAAAATGATTTAAGCACAGTATTTACTGCATCAAATATGTACCACAGTTAAGTCTAGTTTGCAAGCTTTCAACAGGCAACATGGTGTCATTGGTTCCCTTAGAGTTTGAAGCTGTCACTGCTGCATGTCTCTCTTGCTGATGCTGCTGTATCTTAACCTTTCTGCTGTTCAGAAGTCTAACAGGGAAGCCATATGTCAGTGGTAAAGTGAAGCAAATCAGTCCATCAGGAACTCATTCTTCATGACACTGAGCAATTGAACACTCCGGTGAGACGTCTGAGTGTAAACAAGTGGCAAGCTGCTTAGATCTGTTGAAAGTACATGGTTAGAGCTTTCTAAGGAAATATACATATTGTAAAAAGGGTGCGGGGTTCGTTTTATTTTATTTCAAAGCCTTTTGTACATAAAATGGGAAATTAAAAGTATCTTCAGGTTGATGTCACAGTCCTATTGTTAGTTTCTGTTCCCGGCACTTCTTAATTAAGGCACGCCGCCAAGGAAGAGAGAAGGTCTAAGAGGCGGTGTAGGGCTCTGCTATCGTTGTTGGTACTGTGGACTTGCACATATTTCCACTTGAAATAATTCTCATTCCAAGTCTAATGTTCATTTGCTTTCAATAGTGATGCCTTATCATTGACAAGAGATTTCAAGGGGAGCAGATGATACTCTTGGCATGGCCTGAGTAGGATGTCCTCACCTAGTGTTTCTCCTCTACTCATCCATCTCTCTTAATGTTCGTTTACACAGACAGATAGATGGACAGATAGAATCTTACTGACCCACATGGCGCTAGAGCTGCATCAGATATGATTTGGGAACCAAGCGCTCTCTCTCTCTCTCTCTCTCTCTTTTAAACAAAACCAGTTAGTGAAATGATCTTGCCAGTTACAGCAAAACATTTTATTTCACCAACAACCTTCAATATAGATTCTTTATACTAAAGCTGTTGACTTGTAGTGTGTTGATGAATGCATGCAGGAAAAATGCTATTACCATACAGAGCTAATGGTAAGCCACATTACAATCAAGCCAAAAGAATAAAGATTTTTTGCTTTTGTTTCTGTGTTTATTGTTTTGTCTGTGTTTCTATCCTCCAGATGCCAGTTAGAGGTAAATTTCTATCATGTAAAAATGATCTATCTGAAAAAATTAAATGTAAAATACATTTAAGTATACACATTAAGTATAATAATTCATCTTTAAATTTTTCATGGAATGGAAACTAAGAAGAATGTATTGGATATCTAGTTTTAATATTGGCCAAAAAAAAAAAAAAAAAAAAAAACCCACCCCACAGCTATGGTACCAGGTAGAGTAGTGGAAAGTTACAAAAATTAATAAAAAAAATTGACTAATATTTTAAGTTGTGTATCCTTTCTTCTCCCTCTGCCTATTGTTTGGTTTTTGCTTTCAGTTCAGTCGTCACATCTTCACAGTCATCCATCCAATGCTCTTTCTTATCCTTCTTTTAGACACTGGCAGTTGTTCTGAAGACTATTTTCCTTTGTTCTTTTCCATTCACCAAAATTTTGTTCAGCCCAGTACACATGGGATGCGAATGCTATTCTGCCACTTTGAAGATAGCACATTCTATCTGTAAATTCATTTTCTTAGCAAAACTTCTAAGAAAGCTTAGAGATAGGTTTTTCATATGATAAAATACATAATCAAAATTCACAGGCTTACTTTTTCCCATTTAATTGTGAACAGTCTGAGAAGTGCCTCTCAACTTTGATTCATCTTAGAATTATTTGTGAAGTTTCTATAGAAAAGTCAATGTTGGAGGAGAGCAGACCAATTGAGTTCCTATATCCGGAGGTGAGACCTAGTTATCCAGCATCTGTAAGACTCTCCACTGCTGATCAATCATAGTAAGATTGGCAATCAATGTCCAATAGGAAATAGTCTACATGAGAAGCATCTGTCCCTTTCATTGCCCGTTATTTTACTCAGAATGTAGAGAGAGTGCTGCTATGATTCTGCAGTATTTATCTTCCTGTATAAGGAGTACATGGACTTGATACTGATCTGCTTATACTCCTGTATTATTCTACTTGGAGGGGGATAATTCGGGACATTAGAGTGATCTAGAGAACATTAAGTCACAAATATGTGTTTAACATGGGACCCAGCCATCCATAATGTATACTGGGTAATTGGAATGTGAGACTAGTTTAAGTAGGAATTCAGAAATCCCCTAGGGAACTCTAATATGCCCTGTTGCATGAGGGCTACTAATCAGGACTGATGGAAGCTCACAATGATTAGCCAAGTTGTCATTAACACTCAAAGCTAGCCAGGAGGGGCTGGTGAGATGACTCAGTGGTCAAGATCCCTTGCTGCTTTTCCAGAGGTGAGATATTTGGTTCTCAGCACACACATGTTGGTTCATTGTGTCTGTATCTCCAGTTCCAGGTGATCTAACACATGCTTTTGGCCACTGCAAGCACATGTTATATACATGTGTACAGAAATACAGGCAGACAAAATATCAATACCCTTTTATTTAAAAAGGCTAGGTTAGAGTGTCTTCAGTATTCCACTACTCCATTCCTGAAGCTCCGCACGTAATTAGTTGTTTTCCTGAGCACAGAGCAATTAATAAACATCAGGGAAGACAGAAGAGGGGATAAGGATAAACAATGGGAATGTGGGGGAGGAAATGTGAGAGGTCCCTTCCTACAAGATCCTGTGGAAATGGCTGCTGTGAGTACCAGCAGCAGTGTAGGAACAGGGCGAAACCGGAAGAAAGGGAAGAAATCTGTCCCGATTGCCAACATCTGGGATCTGTGAAGTACTTATGTTTCTCCTATCTCTTTCTGTGTAAAAAGTGAAGACACAGAGCAAATAAATGTTATCATGACCCCACAAATCCACAAATAGTGGTTTTTCTTTTATCCCGTTCATATACAATAAATAAAAGCCAAAGCATCTATGTCAGCTACATCATCAGAGCTGAGAGATATCAGACAAGAATGAGCCACCAGATTCAATCACTGTGGCTCTTGCTAAGAAGCCCAGCACTGAGAAGGAAAACAGAAACAAATATGGAACTTAAAAAGCAAGCAAGCAAACAAGCAAACAACTCATGTGAAGGAAGAGCTTCAGTTGGAGGCAAAGCTCCTGGAAAACCATGCTAGAGTCTTCAGCACGGAGGTGAGAGAACCCTGTTGCTCAGCGGAATGCACCCATGCAATCTGATGCCACTGTGCTGCGGTCTTACTGGCTGGTCTTGGCCAGGGTTTTCATGGGCAGCTCATTCCCTCTGTTATGTATTTCACTACGTATTTATTCGTTTTGTTTAGGCATGTATTTCTTTTTTCAGGTTTCCACTCATTTGATGTTTCCAGATGTAAAAACAAAATCCCCAGACTCTCACTCCCATTAGAGTAAGATCATCTCCAATGGGCAGGGCAAGCACCTCACTGTGGAGACAGTCCTTTCTCTCCTTCACTGTTGCTGCTCCTAGGATATAGTGATTGACAGAAAAATGGCGGGTATACTCTTGCTTGGAAATTTTCATTCTGTTACAAAAGCAATACCATGGGGTACAATAGACAGTGTGACCTTTTTTATAGGTTGATTTACCCACAATTAGGCACAAGGACAGGGTGAACACTGAGAAATCAGAATGAGATGCTACTTCCTCAAATATTTAGTAGAGAGTAGTTTCAATTATTTTCTATGATTTTTTTTCTTGAGAGAAATAAGTCTTGGTAGGAATGGATTTTTCTCCAGTTTTGCCAGACTGGGCTCCAGAAAAATAAATGAACAATTCCTTATATTGTAAAATTTTAAAGTGAAAAAGCCTATTTTTAAAAATTCAACAAGTTATTGCTGCTTGAGGAGACTAAAAACAATTGGTTTGCTAAACAGCATGATGGAATTTATATTTTGTGTGTGTGTGTGTGTGTGTATCTGTGTGTGTCTGTGTGTGTGTTTGTATGTGTATGTCTGTGTGTGTGGGGGGTGTCTGTGTGTGTGTTTGTATGTGTATGTCTGTGTGTGTGTGGGGTGTCTGTGTGTGTCTCTGTGTGTGTGTGTCTGTGTATGTGTCTGTCTGTGTGTGTCTGTGTGTGTGTTTGTGTGTGTGTATCTGTGTGTTTGTGTGTGTGTGTGTATCTGTGTGTGTGTCTGTGTGTGTGTCTGTATCTGTGTGTGTGTGTCTGTGTGTGTCTGTGTGACTTGGGGGGGGGTGATGGTAAAGGCCTTAGAGGGTGTTGTATGCCCTGGAGATGGGGTGTAGCAGTTGTGAGCCACCTCTTAAGGATGCTTGAAACCAAACTCAAGTCCTTGAAAAAGGAAGAATGGCTTTTAGCCACTGAGCCATTTCTCTAGCCTCTTAAGGAAAATCTTGATGGAAGTGACACTACTTAGCCCAAAAGTTCCTAACCAAAGCCATTCTACAAGATGTATTGGCTACCGTTTTAAGAGTTGGTTGTTGGCATTAATAGTGTACAGATTATACGACAGTCCTCATGGATCAAGCTCATGTATTAATGCTTCTAAGAATATCAGGGAAATTCCAGCCAAGAACTTGTGATTTTGCTTCAGGGAAAGCAGCCTCATACACCAGACATCTAGTTTCCTATGAAAAGCAGTGGACCTCACTTCAAAATAAGAGCCTGGAGACTTGAGTCGTGAAAGCAGAGCAGTTTAATTTATGACCTCACAGAGTCAGGCCTTAGCCTGGGGAAGGGGGAGGGTAGGTACTGTCCTGTTGACTTCTCACAAAAGCGGTTGTTACATTCTTAATGATTGTTCCAAATAGCATTTCTCTAACCACTGAATTCCTCATTGGCTGAGTTCTTCAGGGAGGTTTCCAGTGTCTGCAATTGCCCCCTTCCCCAACTCCTCACTTTATTGGCTCATGATGCTGAGCCTTATCTAATCCAGGAGCTCTTCTGAAATACCAAAACATTGGTTCAGGCACATAGCTTCCTGTAACTTTTAACCCTTATGAAGTACTAGAAGAGCTTACACAAACAGGAACCAAATGCCTCCATGGGAAGACAGGGTGTAATACCTCCTGAGTATTTGTTATAAGTGTAAATGTTGGTTTTATTTCCTCAGATGAAGGGACAAGATGAGAGTTGTACCCAAGCTTCACAAATATATTGCTTGTGCTGAGCCCAGAGCATTTCTCTCTAATTATCCCTAGTCCTAGAACTGGAAGCTTCTAGCCTTCATACAACCTAATCTTCTACAAGCCTAGACCTTGAAGGCTTCAGCTTCCAGCCTTCTTTTGCTAATCTAGGTCTAGAATGTTTCAGCCTCTGAGACTTACTGATAAATAAACTCACCTGTTCTAGCTTTTTCTGAACTTTGGCTGACTGGTCCAACTCATCTATTCTAGCATAAACTCCACTCCAAGCTGACTGATTCAAACTGGCTTTTCTCAGCTTCTGACTGAATTGCTTTGCTTGACCTCAAACTGTCTCTGGCAATCTGTTCTAATCTTCTGGCTTCTTTTCATGCTCTGGCTCATTCTGTCTTTACCTACAACCTGTCTCTGTAAAACTGTCCTAGTAAGACTGCTTCCCCAACCCCTACATTGCTCCCCTAATCACCTCTCTTTCCTTTTCTGTTCTAGTGAGTGTTGGTCATAATCTCAATCACTCTGTGAAATCTTTCTCTGATTTATCATTTTGTCTGCCCCTCAATTAGACATCACTTTCAAACATGGCTTCTTCCTTCTACAAACTAATTTTACTTACATTATTAGGAATTAAAGGTATGTACTAAGGCCATGCCTGTATTCCAGCCAGATCATACTGTAATCTAAAGCATGTCTGAATTCCAGCCAGATCACATAACTTAGAAGGTCTTTGTGTATTATCCCTTGCCAGAGCAGCCATGTTGCTGAATTAAAATTCCTCTACAATTTGTGATTCTCTAATGAACTCTGAATGTACCTCATACTAATAATGAAATGGAATGTTGTATTTCTTCCATCCTATGATGGATGAAGTATGTAAGCACATAATTCAGAGACATTTCAGAAATTACGGTGGAAAAAGATCTAAAGTCATTGGCAACTAATAAAAAGTGTTCATTTGGGGTCTTTTAAATGCTTCTTTTTCAGGCTAATGAGAGGGCTTAGCAGGGTTTATAGAGTGTGTGCCAGCGAGTCTGAAAAACTTGATTTCAATCTCCAAGAAGCATCTATATGTATGTTATGGCATGTACACATATTTGCATGTATATGTTTATACACATGCACATTTGTGTACACACTAAATAAATGTGAGTCAAAATATTTCCTTTTAAGATTTATTTATTTATTTATTTTTATGTATATGAGTACACTGTCACTGTCTTCAGACACACATAGGACATCTAATACTGTTACAGATGGTTATGAGCCACCACATGGTTGCTGGGAATTGAACTCAGGACCTCTAGAAGGGCAGTCAGTGCTTTTAACTGCTGAGACATCTCTCTAACCATCAAAATATTTCTTTTTTTTTTTTTTTTTTTTTTTTTTTGGTTTTTTTTTTTTTTTGGGTTAAAACACGAAAATATTTATTCTCTTCTGAGAGTACAAAGAGCAATTGAGTATCTCTAGAGATTACTATTTCAATTACACATTGGGCTCTAGTAGAAACATCAGAGATGTTATTTTGATCAATACCAATATCACAATCAAAGATCCACCTGTGATTATAACAATATTCAAATAATATATATATTATTTATATAT
>JAPYYD010004659.1:0-12888 GCA_028551405.1 Uromys caudimaculatus | reverse complement strand
TCTTCCATCCAGTCTCTCTTGAACACAGTAAACTAGAAATATAATGCTCACTTATCTACCTTCATTAAAGGATCTAGTTCTGTAGGGCTCTCTTTTTATCCTGAGGAAGAACAAGCAAAGAAATAACCATGGGCAGGCAGGTTTTATTGGGTTCTACTATGAACAATAGAGTCTGAAAGTGAAGGCTTGGCAGAGATTGACTTAACATTAATAGTGGCTCTGAGCCTGTTACAAATTAGAACACTAAAGCATTGAAGAGTCAGTGGACATTTCTTTTGGTTTCTCTGAGGAAGATTATTATGTAGCCCTACCTAGTCTCTCTTGCAGTGTTTTTAAGGCTAGCCTTAGGTTCCTGAATTTCCTCCTTGATCTACCAGGGGCTGTGTACTGCCACATCTGGCCCACAGTGGGCATTTCTAGACCAGGGTACAAGCTTCTGTAGAGGTGAGATTTTCAACATTTTCTGACAAAGACTTTTCCTATACAGAACTTTTTTCACAGTTGTTCTCTGACAGTAAAAATGGGAAGCATAAAGAAAGTAGTGGTATTTAAACCCACAGAAGTGAAATTTATTATCTTTTAGGATTTATCTTACTAGTGCTACTTATTGGCCCAACTCTGTATTCCTCTAGAGTAATAAAATATTTATGTATAAAAATCCCATCCTAGTTGAAATCAGTGAAATAACATTAGAGATCGACAGCAGCAAACGCAACACCATCATCAACAACAAATTACCTTCAATACTTTTAGAAGGCGATTATCACATATCCCACATAAGACTTTATAGTCCAACAAAAATATTGTAAGGACATTTTACATTATTAAACACAAAGGAATACTTGAAAATAATTTTCGTCAATGTAAGTCTGAGCATTGCTTACACACAAGCAAAACTTGATGACTGTATATCAAGAGTTTCAGACATTTCTCAGATCCAGAGACTCTTGGCTTTCTGTTATTGTTGATGCTAAATGGGATTGATTTATTGGCTGAGTTTCCTTCAATTGCCCTCAGCACATGTAGAACTATTTAGCAAATCTGCATTATTTCAGGAGTCAACTAAGGTCATCCTGTTTATAGATTCAAGCAACATGGAATTCCAGCCATTTCTCCCTGACCTAAAGCTCACTGTATTCATTGGCTGTTGTATTCATTGTCTTAGCAGTCTTCTTCTTTCTCTTGAGACTGCACACTTGGTAAAGTCCATTAATTAAAGAGAAAAGATTATTTTAATGCACTTTCACAAATATTAGAATTTATTTTAATAAAATAAGAGGAAAATAAAACCAACATGTATAGTAGGAAGTCAGGGATGGGGGCAGCTAGAGAAAAGCACTTGTGCAAATGCCAAAAGAAGTCACATGACATTTCCAATAAACAAATGTAAACATTCTGAAGCACAAGTATTTATCAGCGTAGACTGAGCTTAGGACTTTGAAGTCATTAATGTGCACATATCATTCCTGAAGGGAGATATCAAAGAGGTGCTTCCATTTCTGGGCCGTGGCCACTGAGAAGGATGTTTTACCCATAAACACAATTGGTTCATAATCATTGGCTTTCTCATGCTGTTGTCACTTGTAGAGTTGCAGGACATCTGTTTTTACACATTGTCCACTTATCAGGTGGTGGGGCTAAGAGACTATGAGGTTCAACTTGGCAATCATCAGTAGTGATGGGAAGGGCACAAGATTCGATGTCCAACCACATGGAATAGATATAAGCTCTGCTCTGACGGAGCAAGCCACAGGTATGTCTAGAAAAGTACAAGCATTGTTTTCACAACTAATTTGAAGTTGTAATGGATGGATTATTCTGCTCACAATATTTATGATTTTCATCTTGATATTGAAGAGCTGAGTTTTTAGTCATTTTTCTAAATGACTAGTACATGTGACTTTAAAGTGAAAAGCTAGTCCTGGGTTCAACGAGTTAATACAAGGTAGGATCTGGAGGAAATTCTAGTAAGAGTACCATCCCTGAGACTTGATTGCAATTCATATAGATCTCTCTCTCTCTCTCCCTCTCCCTCCCTCCCTCCCTCTCTCCCTCTCTCTCTCTCTCTCTCTCTCTCTCTCTCTCTCTCTCTCTGTGTGTGTGTGTAGTGTGTAAGTAAAACGTAAAAGGCTTCTTATAGACTCAAGCCTAAGGAAAGAGTGAATGTCTGTGCAAGGAGTGAAGCTCACTTCCTAACTGCATCCTACACAGACACGGACTGAGTCTGCCATGTTCTTCCTTTCTTCCCTGGTCTTTCGGACTTTTCTTGCAGTCAGTATCACCTTCTGGTGCAAAACATTAACAATCCAAGATTAAAATACACATGAAGGAAGCAATGCTACTCTTTCTATTTTTACATATTGTTTGCATTCAAGCATGTATAGTCTTTTCTACTACAGACATGAGATAGCTAAACTAACCAAAGACATATGTGACTTATTCCTTTAGCCTCCTTCCCAGTATTCAAGTTATCTAAAACTCCAGAGGCAGAGCTAGTACTGTTTCTTGTGGAGGGGTCAGCCTCGTTCAGGTACACAGCAAGAAAACTACCTCAGAGGAGAACACTGGGGTCGTAAGCCCTGTGGGTTCCATTAAGGATCCCTCTCTCTAAGGCTAAAATATGATGTCCTTTGCCTGATTCTCAAAATAGTCAGCTAACTAATGCAATAACTCAATTTTAAATATTCACTCATGAGTTTTAGAAGTCATTTGACCTTTGTTGTCCTCATCCATAATTCTGTTCATACAGAAAGTAAGGACTGAATGTAAGACATCAAGATGAACACAAAAGAAGCCATTTCCCAGGTAAAACTTCCCACCATGCACTCATGTAACAAAAAACACATAGGAGAAAACCTACAGTATCCAAACTTGGGAGATGCAGATGCTACACAAATGTCCAATAAAGGGTGATGAGCGTGTGGCCCAAGGTTTAATTAAGGCCTTCTCTCTCTCTGCTAAATTGACACACTTATTTTCAGAAGTAAAGGTTTCCCCTTACAAATAAACTGCCTCTGTTTGAATTCTTAGTCCTGGGATAAGAGAGCCTTGAATGGGTGCCTTCTAAATTCAGATCTGCAGGCAGACACTAAGCATGGTTTTTTTCTCCCATTTTCTTTATTCCTTTTTTGGATATTGACCAAAGGGATAAACATGCATTCTCTGATTACTGACCTCTCACTCTTTCTATGAAGCTCTATTACTTCCCTTCTATCATACAGCTGCTTGCTGACTTCCATTGCTGAACAGACTGGCGTTCTGGGATCCTAAATCAAAACGGGCTGACATTCTTTCTTCCTCTTTCCAGCCTCCCTCCTCCAGATGCTGCTGTGAATTAGCTTGCTTGCCTTCTTTTCTCTCAATAATATGGACCTTGAGCTTCTAAGCAAATTTGAAATTAATATTATTAATGAGATTCTCTTACTTAGGGTTTCCATTGCTGATAAGAGATACCATAACCAAGGCATCTCTTATAAGAGCAGCATTTAATTGGGTCTGGCTTACAGGTTCAGAGATTATCATCCTGGCAGGAAGCATGGCAGCCTCCAGGTAGGCACAATGCTAGAGAAGGAGCCTAGAGTTCTAATCTTGATCTGAAAGCAGGCAGGAGAAGACTATCTTCCAGGAAGCTAGGAGGAGGGTCTCAAAGTCCACCCACACAGTGACACACTTCCTCCAACAAGGCCACACCTGCTCCAACAAGGCTACAACGTCTTGATAGTGCCACTCTCTGGGCAAGCATGTTCAAACCACCACAGAGACCAAGAACCCCAAAGGGAACCTCAGATTCAATAGTAGCTACTAAACTGCTAAACCTTTCAAGTTTCTTTTTAAAAGTTTGACGTGTGTTTGGGTATGCACGTGTATGTGGAGTGGAGGAGCATGTGCCTGTGGGTTGGTATGTGTGTGTGTATTTGGAGGCCACAGAAAGACATTGGGACACTGGGGTCCTATTGTGTCACTGCCTACTTTATTCCTGAGACAGGTTCTCTCAGTGAACCTGGAGCTCATGGTCTTTGTGTGTTTGTGGGTTTGGTTGTTTGTGTTTTGCTAGGATGGCTGGACAGCAAACCAATCTGTTTTCCTATCTCTGCCTGCTCCGTATTTTTTCTGTGGGTATTGGAGATCCATACTAAGGTCTTCACGAATGTGCAGCAAACTAACCCACTAACCCATCCCCTTCTGTCAATTTTTTTCATACTAATTGTGGAAAGAGGATTACAGTAATGTCTTTTAGTTCAAAAAGAAACAAATGAACAGCATTTTCAGTTGTGTTTCAGATGGAAAGATTTACTAATACACTCCCCCACCCCCCCCGAAGGTCTTAATGCATGTCCTGCTATGTAGTTCAGGCTGGCCTCAGGTCTGCAGTCCTCCGGTCTTAGTCTTCCCCAGTGATGGTGTGCATCACCATTCCAGATAGAACTGTTCCTACTCTACACCTTTGAATGCAACACTCAGATTGGTTTGAGAAGGTGCTGCCAGCAAAATTTAATAACTGTGATAGTCGGGAGTGTGGCTGGGCCTCTGGACGTGTCTTGTCTGTACTTCTCAGGCAAATATAAATACAGGAATGTTTGGTGTTGAACATAAGATTTCTTCCAGCTTAGAAAGTCTGATGACTCCATACCTGTCCCAGACATAGGACTAGCTCTAATGCAGCTGGACCCTATGTGGCACATCTTCAGTTGGGTGTATCTGTGGCAGATGCGAAGCAGGAACTAGACAGCTGGACGTTCCTTTCATACTGAAAGCTTCTTTGAGGAACACAAAGCCTGGGGCTTTTTTTTTTTATTTTCTTACAAACAGAAATGTCTCATTTAACCACAACCTTGGTGAATTTCCTAATGTAGCTTTGGCTAGTTCAACATCTTGTTATGTTATGCAAACGAATAGCAACCCAGCCTTTGTTCTTCTCCAGTCTTAGGTTGGTCACCTCCACCCCAAAAGGTGACTTCTCTTCCCCTGCTGACCTACCAGAGGGGGAAGGGCACGGAAAGGAGGAAGGTTGGTTGGAAGGGCAGCTCAATTTGCAATTGCTGTGAAGAGGAGCAGTTCTTTACTGTGGATGTAACAGTTGGAGGTGCACTGTTTATCTTCTTTTATCTAGTCTTCTGGTAGGAAAGCAAAATGAGTCTGCAGCAGGAGAAAAGAAGGCTGGTCCCATAGGTGACAAAGGATGAAAGCCACACTCTCTTTGTGTCTTTGATGTATTTCATTAATTTAATATGCTCATTAATTAAAAAGAATACTTAGAAAAAAAAATTTTTAATGTAAAATGCATTTGCTTTACCAGCCATATTAACCCTTCCCCCACGGCTTCTTTTCTTCACATTAAAAGAAGTAAAAAAAAAAAAAAAAAAAAAAACCACAAACTTTAATATCAGCCGTCAATCCAATAAATGTGAATAAGGACCTACTAAAAATTTGGCAAAACAAAACAAAACAAAACAAAAAAAAGAAAACCCACATGATTATGAGATAACATCACTTTAGTCCTAGCGAACATACATAGCTGAATTTCCAGGCCCTTACTGCCCCCTGCTGGCAATTCTTGGAAGTGGTGTATTCTAGTCAGGATTCCAAAAGTCTTAGGGAAAGGAGCCGATGTGTTTTGCCTCTGATTTTTTTTCTGGACTGTAAATGTCAGTAGAAGAAGAATGGGAGGACTGTGCTCTGCGTAAGGAATCCCCACTTCATCACGAGAACTAGGCTTAGCGCTGACTCCTCATTGCTATGTGATCTTGCGCAAAGGTTTTGAAACCTAAGCTCCTCTCCTTTACCTTCCAGTTAGAAATTATAACTGAGGGATTTGCTGTGCAGGGCATTGCCTGGTATGTAGGGTGATTTCACATAAGAATGTGCTCTTTAAATGACACAGAGTACTTTGCAAAATGGATGTGAGTGTAAGGAGAGTAAAGGAAGACACTTCCATTAACAGTTTAACTTCCCAACAGTCATCAGAAAGTTCACGGGGACGTACACTTCAACTATACATGCTGAGCCATAGAATTTCAAATTCCTACCATCACTGCTGTCCAAGAATGGATTGCCTGTCTTTGACAGCTCTACTTTCATAGTCTTCACAAAACAAAGACCTTAATACTGTGTCTCCATCTTATCCAAGTTGGGCCAACACTTCATATGCTGCTATGCCCCATACATTCAGCCTGTACTCTTTCCTTCCTTCCTTCCTTCCTTCCTTCCTTCCTTCCTTCCTTCCTTCCTTCCTTCCTTCCTTCCTTCCTTCTTTCCTTCCCTCCCTCCCTCCCTCCTTCCCTCCCTCCCTCCTTCCCTCCCTCCCTTTCTTCCTTCCTTCCTTCTTCCCTCCCTCCCTCCCTCCCTCCCTCCCTCCCTTCCTTCCTTCCTTCCTTCTTTCCGCCATCAGTGCCTCACTGCTCCAGAGTCAATCAGTCCCCCACTGCCACATGCCTGATGCTTTCTTTGCATCCCTCTATTTGCAAATTTAGGGTATTAATAAGTAAAGGCTACTTAATTTCTCAATAATCAATCTAATAAAGAAAACAGTACTAAATGACTGACAAGAGGGCAATGGTTATCACACAAGACAACACATCCCAGGAGGACACAGAATTGTATGACATTTCAGAACGTAATGCAGACAGGGTGGGATGCAAAATTTATCCCTTACTTCTAGAAATTTCTACTTAGTATTTTACAGTGTAGTTGGTGAGAGATAACTAATTCCCCAGAAAAGCCAAACCTTAGATAGGGGAACTAGCACATATTCTCAAATTGACCTTTACTGAGTAGAGACCTAAGGAGACAAGCCTACAGGAGACAGGGGCACTTGATTACTCTGGACACTTTAGTCTTCCAGTCTCCAGAATTTTATTGGACTTTATGGAGAAGCAGCTGCATCACTTGGGCTTTTACGTAGTAAGTGAAGGAGCCCAGACGTTCCTTCAAAGACAAGGACTCCTCATTTTCCCACCAGTCCATGTACTTATTCTCATGTATATTACTGCATATATTAGCGTGTAAGTAAGGACTGCCATTCTTAAGTATTCGGGTTATAGAGCACCTCAGTCAAAGCACCACTCAACACTGGACAAACATATATGAAAGAGGTTTTTCAAGTGGGCTTTATTTTTGCACTGCATTTACAGCTACAATACTTGAAAAGGTGACGTTGGGAACTGGAGAGACAGGTCAGGGATTAAGAGTACTGGCTGTTCTTCCAGAGGATCAGTATTGAATTCCTAGCACCTATGTTGGGGGCTCACAATCTCAAGTGATCTGTCGCCCTCTATTGACCTACCTGAGCACTGCATACACATGATGCATAGACACGCTTGTAGATACCCATGAAAAGTTAAATAAATAAATATTTTAAAAAATATATTTTAAAAAGGAAAAACAAATAAATAACAAACTGGGAAAGAAACCTGTGGCTAGCAATAATTAATTGTCATGATCTACTCTTACAAATACAATAATAAAATGAATTTTCTACATATACTACACTACTTCAAACATTTTATAACATTTTACCACAAATTAAATACAGTCCTCTGTATTTACATTACTACATCTTTATTTTATGTGCACAGTTAGTATCTATATTGAAATAAGTATATAATGCAAAGTCCAATAGATTTTTTTAAAAATACAATATGGTTGTAAATTCCTTAAACATATACTCTAACTTGGCATGGTAGTCCATGCCTGTAACACTTGTATTTGAGAGGCAGAGAATCAGGAGTTCAAAGTCATCTTCAAATACACAGAGAGTCTGAAGCTACATGAGTCATCTCCAAATTCAAGAGAACATGTGCAACCACATACGTATGTGCACATATATGGCCCCTCACCCTACACACATACAGACAAGCAAGTACATTTGCACATGTATACAAAATCTCCAATATTTTGTGAGCTCCTCCTAATATAAAGTACTCTTCTGGCTTATTAGAACTGGACTGTAGTACAAACAAATATGCCAGAACTCTGGAGATAATTTTAAGGTGAGTTAAGAGGGGGCTGGCAGACAGGAAAAAAAGAATTCATTGTCTTTTTCCTGACCCAGCACCATCCTGAACCCAGTTCCCTCCCACCCACCCACCCCCACCTGTTCTGTCTTCTTCTTCCACTTCTGCTGTCCTGTGTTTTGTGTTTCCATAGAGGGCTCTATCTAATAAGCTGAAATATCTTTGCACCAATTTTTCACTTAAGAGAGTGCCTTTCTAAATACTAGCCACTACTAAATAATTAATTGTTCTCCTATTATTTAGTACTTGGGCATACCATGTAATTAAAGCAGTGGACACTAAGCTGTGTGACCACTTAGAGCTCTTCATTGACCTTGCCACAAAGACTCACTGAGTTTTCAACAGAGAAACTAGCTTGATTCAGGAGGAATTAAGATAGTGGAATCAAGATTTCATGTGAAAGTAAATATTTCATTAGCAGCACTTCCTGCAGTTGAGATCAAAGAGTTTTAAGGATTGTGTGAGCGACATTTTAGGACCCAGATCGTGTCCTGGATATCTGGTAAGCCCTTCCAATCTCCTTTAGCCCCTTGTCTCCATGAAACATGGGCTACAGTTCCTTGGGCTATATCTACTAGCTTACTCCCTCACTGAATTGATAAAGTCACTCAAAAGTACAGGCCTCAGAGCTGGCAAAGAGTATTCTGAATCCTCTTAAAACACTGGAATATAATTTTCCTATTCACTAAGATTGGATGCAGAGGAGCAGCAGTAAGTCATTCAGCAAGCACAGGAATTCTGACTCCCTGGTCTATGGGTGGGGGATGGTCCTCGTGATAGAAATGGGGCTTGACTTGAGAGTGTTAGGTATTGCTTCTGTTCATTCGGCTAGCCAAGCCGCACACAGCCTCAGGTGAATGTCAGTCCTATGTTCTTCATGTACACTTATTTTTGTGCATCAAGTGTAAGAAAAAAGAACATGTATTTGTCGAATGTGCTAGTCCAGTACCATATTTTCTCCAAGTACTACAGCCAAGAAGAGAGCTATTAGAAAATCATATATATGTAGAAAGGGTTCTTATAGTGTTTTCCCTCACTGAATCACAAGCATTTTAAAAAGACACAATTTCTAACTATGCCTCTCGGTTTACATTTAAAGCAAGACCTTGGGGCAAATTTCCAGTTGTATACTCAGGGATAAAAACTCTTAACAAAAAGAACATTGTTTTGTAGATTTTCAATGAAAATGTAGGCTCAAAAATATGCCTACCAAACATCAATGAAAGCTGAGATGAGAATTAAAGACAAAGGGGAAGAAAAATACTAACTATTACGAACAGTGGTACCTCTTCAGATCGAAGGCCATGGCAGAGATATTAACAGGCTTTGAGAAATAGAAAAAAGACCCCTTAGATCAATGGGAACTTTGAGAGAAACTGGGTTTATCAACAGAAAACAATGGAGAATAATCAGTATATCTCTGCTGTGAAAATGTGATCCACTTTGTCAGAACCCAGTTCTGAAATGGGAATAATTAATTGAGTAAATCCTATCAGTCTCTTTGCTTTTAAACTCCTCTCACCTTCTCTTTTACTTGATGAAACAGTGTGACACGAACTAAGTGAAAACCAAGGGAATTATTTCGGCTCAAGTAGACACCTGAGTCTAGTGCTAAGATTCAGGGATTTACCTTCCTGTGTTCCATACGGATGGGTATCGTAGTCTCACATAATTCCCAATACAAATCACACCAGACAGTCATATGGAAGGGGAAATTGTATTCTTATATAATGGCCAATATGAATCAATCATACCTAGACAGCAATGGTCAGGTGGAGTATCCTAGTTTGAAAACTGAAAATCCGAAATGCTCCAAAATTTGAAAGTTTTGATGGGTAGGATGTCACAAGAACAAATTCCACATGTGAATTTATATAACACATGTAATGAAAATATTGTGTAAAATCACATTTGGGTTGTATGTTTAAGGTGTATACAAAACATAAATGAAGTTTGTGTTCATAATAGGGTCCAACTCCCATCATATATCATCATATATGCAAGTATTACAAATGCTGAAAGTAATTCAAAACAGTCTGGCCCCAAGCATCTTGATATGATATATTCAAGTATGGTAGTCAACTCTTAATAAGTACTTCCCAGTCAGTAGGCTTCTTAGTGTGCTTCACACACATTCCTTCATTTAATCCACAAAAGCTAGCATAAAAAGTAATGGAATTATCACTACATTAGACATGAAGAAACACATAGGTAAATCAATTGCTCAAGATTTAAGCTAGTGCCAAGATAAAAATCAAGATTTAAGTCCAGGCAGCTGAACTCCACAGGCTGTGTGTGTATGTGTGTGTGTGTGTGTGTGTGTGTGTGTGTGTGTACGTCTGTGTTCATGAGCACGTGCACATTGGGCAAGTGTCCAGCCTACAGTTTTGCAGTTTAATTCTCCACTCCTAGCACCTTCTCCACCCTAAATTTTCATTTATTTGAAAGTGTTTTCTCAGTATTTTCTACTTTATGTACAATCTTGATGCCTCTGGCAAATTATAATAATGTGTTCATAATAGTTTAAATAATAGTTTTCACATCTATTAGAAGAAATGATGATAAAACCACCATAAAAAACAGATTATGCAGGAGAAGACATAGTTATACACTTAAAGGAACGGGGTGGGAGGAGAGGAAGAGAGGAAGAAATCAGCCCTTAGAGACTCAGGGACTTCGGGAATTTTACAGTCTGTCTAAACCTTTAATGAAAACCAAACAAACAAACAAAGCAGAGGCTGTGGCATGAAGAGCTTTGATAATTATTTCTTTGGATTTCAGGCTCTTGGTGGCAGCATGCCACCCACCTTCAAGGACCACTGCTTTCCTGTGAGAAGCTCCATCTTTGCATCTTTGCATAGAATGCTGTTTGACTCTGCAGTCAGGAAGATCCCTCATCTCTGAGTAGCCAGATATAGAGGCAGATGAATGGAAAAGCAGGAAGTGGGTAAAAAATAATGACGTGCCAGGCACTAGCACGTCTACTTGTATAATCAATTTTCACTTCATATTGGATTTGCATGGCTTTCCTGTGGGTGACATCCAGTAACTGCTTCTGTTTCCTGTACCTCTGAAATCATTATTTAGGAGAAATGGTGTATTATTGGAGGCAAAAGGACAAGCATTGGGCTCGAAACTCAACCTACAAGCACAGTTTGTGCCTCAGTGCCTCCAGGTGAGTTTTACAGATTCACCAAACAACTGGAATTCTTTTTTGAGATGAAGTCTCAAGAAACCAAGACTGGCCTTGAACTCCTCTGGGGTTGAGTATAGCCTTGAACTTTGGACTCTCCTGCCTTCATCTGCAGAGCCCTGGAACTAAAGGCATGCACTGCCAGGCTTGACTAATGTGCCCTTAGGGCTCAGTGCAAGGGCGCTGTGCACGCTAGACACGTGCTCTTCCCACTGAGCTGTGTCCTCAGCGTGTTTCTGGAATCTTAGTCTCACATACTTCTAAACAAACAAACAAACAAACAAACAACAAATAAACAAAATTGAAAAACAAAACAGAATTAAAACCTTACAACTGAAACGGGAATGTGGGCCAGTAAGATGGCTCAGTAGGCGAGCAAGGCATCTGATGAGCTGAGTTTGATTCCTGGCTCCAGATGGCAAGGGATCACCTCATGTTGTCTTCTGACTTCCATACCGATGCTATGGCCTGCATCCATACCTACCCAACAAAATTACTGTAATAAAAAAGATTTAATAGGTAGCAGTTTTCTCTCCCTTTCCCAAGATGGGATTTTTAAATTTACAAACTTTACTCCTTTGAATACTTCTATCTTCAGTCTGCTACTTTATTATTCAGAAATGTACAAAGACTTCCCAACGGAAAAT
Source organism: Uromys caudimaculatus (assembly GCA_028551405.1). Lineage (NCBI taxonomy): Eukaryota > Metazoa > Chordata > Mammalia > Rodentia > Muridae > Uromys > Uromys caudimaculatus. The sequence continues at coordinate 1,036 of JAPYYD010004659.1, read as the reverse complement.
GATGAAGTCTCTTCCATCTCAGTCTTCAGCCCCCCTGGTACCTGACTCCTTATTACCTTCTCATTCACAGCCCCTCTCCTGCCATCTCTGTCTTTGCTATTAGGTTATATGCTAAATAACGAGCATCTACTACTCCACACTTCTGTCCTTCACTTCTCCATTCATCTAATGCTTTTGGTAGGTAATATTCATATACTATGTCTGAAAACCATAACAGTGAATAAGCTAGAATGCCATACTACCATCTGGAATAGCCAAAGTCTCACTAAAGTGATGGCATACCCAGGACAAATATTTCTAAGGATCACATTATACACAAATTACACTCCAGAATACCGGAGATTCTATAATATATTTCACGAAAACAGAATTTCTGATTGATATTAAAAATCTCCTTTATGTTATGCCTGACACAAAATCATGCTAATGATATTTAACACACACTGACTATGTTTGTAGGATAAATTATTCTATTTAGTCCTCACCATGATTGTAGGAATTGATTCAATGTTCATTTTTGCCAGGGGAAGAATTTGGCTAAAAATCTCACTGGTTTTCTAAGGCTGTATTGCTCATGGGAACAGCTAGGTCTTGGTTAGAAGGTTTGGTTTTAAACAACTTGTGCTGCCTTTACTTGCTTGCTTGGCTTTATTAAGCTGTTGCTTTTTCCCCCAAAATGAGATTATAAAAGATGTATTATCAGTGAAAAATATATCCTACAATAATTGTGAACCCAACAGCACCCACCATATTTCTACTGATGTAGATTGTATGTGTGCTCGTGTGGTTGTGTATGTCAGAAAATGACTGATATTCTGTATCACAGCCCCATTTGCTCATTTCCCTTTGAAATGGCGAAATTGAAGGATAAAGTGGGGAGGAGTTCTATTTTCGTCTAAAATTTCTATAGCTTCTAGTTATAGAAATAATTACAAATCTGAAGTTGAATGAGAATTTCAGTATCCTTCCATTTGTTTGTTCCTCTCCCTGTCTCTGTCTCTTTCTGCCTCTCTTTCTGTCTCTGCTTCTGTTTCTC
>JAPYYD010004658.1:0-12889 GCA_028551405.1 Uromys caudimaculatus | reverse complement strand
CTGTGTGTGTCTGTGTGTGTGTGTGTGTGCCTGTGTGTGCCTGTGTGTGTGTGTGTGTCTGTGTGTGTGTGTCTGTGTGTGTGTGTGTGTCTGTGTGTGTGTGTGTCTGTGTGTGCCTGTGTGTGTCTGTGTGTGTCTGTGTGTGCCTGTGTGTGTCTGTGTGTGTGTGTGTGTGTCTGTGTGTGCCTGTGTGTGTCTGTGTGTGTGTGTGTGTCTGTGTGTGTGTGTCTGTGTACACATGACATAGTATTCCCTCAAAGGTCTAAGGACAACTTTCAGGAGTTGGTTCTCACTTTTCATTATATGGGTCCTGGGGATCAAACACAGACCATCCGACTTGGCAGCAAGCATCTTTACCCACGGAGCCATCTTGCTGGCCTGAAAACAGGCTTTTAAAATACTGTCTTTTTGTTTTGTTTTGTTTTGTTTTGTTTTGTTTTGTTTTGTTTTGTTTTGTTTTTTCGAGACAGGGTTTCTCTGTGCAGCCCTGGCTGTCCTGGAACTCACTCTGTAGCCCAGGCTGGCCTCGAGCTCAGAAATCCACCTGCCTCTGCCTCCCAAGTGCTGGGATTAAAGGCGTGCGCCAACACTGCCCGGCTTTTTTACTGTTTTTTTGTTTTTTTTCTCTCTCTCTTTTAACTTTATTATGTGTGTTTCTGTGTGAATGTTCATGTGTGCGTGTGTGCGCATATGTGTGTGTGTGCAGGAGCTTGCCATGGTGTATGTGTGGATGTCAGGACAATTTTGGGGAGTCAGCTCTCTCCTTCCACCAAGCGATCTTGGGGATGAAATTAAGGTCACCAGCCTTGGTGGCAAGAGTCCTTGCCTGCTGAGCCATCTTACTGCCTCTCAGTTTTTCCTCATTAGGAATAAAAAATTTTCATAAGCCAGGAGTGGTGTCACACGCCTTTAGTCCCAGCACTTAGGAAGCAGAGGCAGGCCTATCTCGGAGTTTGAGGCCAGCCTGCTCTACAGAATGAGGACAACCAGGGCTACACAGAGAAACCCTGTCTCCAAAAATAAAAATAAAATAAAAAGGGGGCTGGAGAGATGGCTCAGCGGTTAAGAGCACTGACTGCTCTTCCAGAGGTCCTGAGTTCAAATCCCAGCAACCACATGGTGGCTCACAACCATCTGTAATAGGATCTGACGCCCTCTTCTGGAGTGTCTAAAGACAGCAATGTACTCACATAAAATAAATAAATAAATAAATAAATCTTTAAAAAAAAAATAATAAAATAAAATAAAATAAAATAAAATAAAATAAAATAAAAAGAAAGAAAGAAAAGAAAAAATTGGGCTGGAGAGATGGCTCAATGGTTAAGAGCACTGACTGCTCTTCCAAAGGTCCTGAGTTCAATTCCCAGCAACCACATGGTGGCTCACAACCATCCGTAATGAGATCTGATGCCCTCTTCTGGTGTGTCTGAAGACAGCTACAGTGTATTCGTATAAATAAAATAAATCTTTAAAAAAAAAAAAAAAGAAAAGAAAAAATTGTATATAGATATCTTCAATTACTATTTTTTTTTAACCTGTGACTTTTCTTTTTTTTTTTTAATTTATTTATTTATTATATGTAAGTACCCTGTAGCTGTCTTCAGACACCCCAGAAGAGGGCATCAGATCTCATTACGGATGGTTGTGAACCACCATGTGGTTGCTGGGATTTGAACTCACGATCTTCGAAAGAGCGGTCGGCGCTCTTAACCACTGAGCCATCTCTCCAGCCCTCAATTACTATTCTTTACCTTGAGTGTTGCGTTCCTTATTTTATTTTTTTTTTCATTCCAATTCCCACCTCCCACCCCCTCCCCCTTTCCTCTGTCCACCCCTGTCCTGCGCGCTGTTTGGTCTCGCCAGCAAGAACCCACGCGGATACGCGGATCCTTCTGCAGCAATGAGTTTATTGCATGATGAAAAGAGGAAGACCCCGGGGCCCCAGAATGGCGCTGCTTATATAGCCCTGAGGCAGCGTGTCCTCCACTGATTGGTGCGCCCCGGGAGTGGGCGGTGATTAGTCATGTACACCCATAATGCGCAGGCGCTTCGGGCGAGCCACCCCGCGCTATCCACAAGTTTCCTTAGAGCGACAGCGGAAGTCAGCGCCATCTTGTAATGGCGAATACTCTAAACCGCTCCCTACACACCCCCACCCCAACCTGGCCAGCCTCCAACTTGGGATGAGTCTCCTATCTCAGCCTCAAAAAAATTGGAATTATGAGTCACCATGCCTAGATCCTTGTTTTTAATTCCTATTTGCGACTCCTATGCAAAAATTAAAAGAACTTCAACCAAAAGAAGACTCAGAGACAAAGGTTTGAAATTGGGTAAATCATTGTGCTGAAAGCAATATAAATGCCCCATGTGGGGGTCTGATTGAATCAATGATGCGGCGTTTCTCCCTACAGCACACAGCCCACCAGCGAGTGGACACGTCCCCTGTGCACACGTCTCTCCTGCTGTGGCTGTGATCCTCCTGCCTCAGAAGGCAGCACAGCTGTCCCAATGGCTCAATCGTGCTCTTGAAACATGGTCAGTCGCCTTTTATTGAAGTGAACAGGCCCAGTACATAGGCTCATGGGGAATGACCAGCAGGCTTTTTGGAGGGAACTGTTATGAATTTTTCCCAACATTTAAAGCACCTTCAGGGCTGGAGAGATGGCTCAGCGGTTAAGAGCACTGACTGCTCTTCCAGAGGTCCTGAGTTCAATTCCCAGCAACCACATGGTGGCTCACAACCATCTGTAATGGGATCCGATGCCCTCTATTGATGTGTCTGAAGACAGCTATAGTGTACTCATATACATAAATAAATCTTTAAAACACCTTCAATCCCACCATGCTGATCTGGAGTGCTGCCCTTTGCCCAAGCAAGCTATAGGCAAATCCAGGGGGCATCTAAACACCTGGGCCTCCAAACAGGCCCGACTTGACCAGCCCAGCCCAGGCCTTGCCAATGCCATGTACTCAAAAGAAGGAAGGACAGACAAGGTCTCACTGTGTAGCCCTATCAGCCTGGACATCACTGTGTAGGGCAGAATGGCCTCACATTCAGAGATCTGCCTTCGCCTGCTTGGGACTGAAGGCATGAGCCACCTTGCCCAGCAAGAACGCCTTTTAAAATAAATAAATAAATAAATAAATAAATAAATAAATAAATAAATAAGAGCAAAAGCCATTGTTAGTGTGTCAGGAAGCCACATTTGAGCCAGGGCAGGTGCTGGAGCTGTCGCATGCAGACAGGGAGCAGAGCATGGTGGTCCTGCTTTGGGATGATGGAGCCCAGAATTCGGAAAAGCAGACCTACTGCTGAGAAGTTAACCGCCTGGCCGTGCCAGACATTGTGGAGCTCTTTATGGTGGGAAAGCATTCCTAGATTCAAACCACAGGAGTGTCAGGATGCAGAGTACTGTTTCATCATGTGCGTGGGGAGGGGTGGCTACCATCCAAGACAGAAAGGCTGCTTCGTCAGCAGTGTCTCCGGGAAGAAACCTTTATCTGGCCAGACTTTGTGCACGAGTGTTGTGGAGGTGAACTAGGCAGACAGAAGCCCCTGCAGCTTGGGCTACCCTAGTGGAAGCCAGTTGCTGGGTTCTTACCCCAGGCTCTGCCTCTCACCCCTTCCGTCTATTTACCAGGTGATGTGTTTATAAAAATATAATAAGATATATGTTATATGGGGTTATGGGGAGGTAGGTGTGGGGGAAGGGTGTGCCTCAGCAGGCCCATGCCGACACATCCCTTCTCCCTGAGGGACCAGACACACACAAAGGTATAGTATAGAAATAGAGTTTATTTAGGGCATGGGAAGGGGAGTTAAGAGGGTAGTAGAGGCAGAGAGAGGAAGAGAGTAGAGAAGTAGAGAGGTGGAGGCCGGCCATGCCCACGTGGAGAGAGGGGGAAGGGAATGGGGAGAGGTAAGAGAAGTAAGAGAGAGACAAGAAAAAAGAGATAAGATAGAGAGGAGGGGCAAACAGCCCCTTTTATAGTGGGCCAGGCCCACCTGGCTGTTGCCAGGCAACTGTGGGGAGGAGCATACCTGGCTGTTGCCAGGCAACTGTGGGGAGGAGCATACCTGGCTGTTGCCAGGCAACTGTGGGGAGGAGTTTAGACAGAATGCTAACACCAGGTGCAGCACAGGCAACAGCCCCTTCTGAAGCAAGTTCTCAGGGGTGCGCTTATGAGGGGGAGCATTTCCCTTTAGAAATTATTACTGATGTGCAGTGTCCCTGGCTATTGGATTTTAACACATTTGTTGTTGTTGTTGTTGTTGTTGTTGTTGTTGTTTTAACCTGGAATTCACTCTGTAGACCAGGCTGACCTCAAACTGGCATAGATCACCTGCCTCCGCCTCCTAAGTCCTGGGATTAAAGGTATACACCAATGCCCTGGCTTTTAATGCACATGTAAACTATATTTGTCTTTGAGAGTCACAGCTCTCTGGGTATGTATCTGACATTGCATTAGGCTGGGAACATACCCAGGTAGTCTTCATCCTTTGATACTGGGTCTTAAATATCTTTTTTCAAGGTCTTGGCTTTGAGGACTAGCCTGGGCTATCTAATGTTATATCCCATTACGTCCTTAGAGTTCATTTTAAATGTCACCTTCCAGGAAATATTGATATCTTTCCAACTAGATGTACATTTTGAATTGTCCTTTCAGCCTTCATGATGGCGACTTGTCTGTCAATAGTCTGAGTTCTTCCACAGCCTCCTAACTAGACAGGATTGTGTGTATGTGGTTGTGTGGGCCACTACAATGTAACAAAGGCAAATAAGCTTTGGGACTTAAATCCGTTGCCTTTTTAAAAAAAGATTTATTTTATGTATGTGAATACACTGTAGCTGTCTTTCAGACACACCAGAAGAGGGCATCGGACCCCCTTACAGATGGTTGTGAGCCACCATGTGGTTGCTGGGAATCGAACTCAGGACCTCTGGAAGAGCAGTCAGTGCTCATCTGGCCTGAAGTAAGAAGAGGAAGCTAGAATGAGTAAGCAACCTCCTGGAAAGTCTCCAGAGCCTAACCAAATACCAATCAGGATCAAAGGGCACATCCCCCTCCCTGGAATTCCCTTAACTGAAACTGGGGGGGGGGGGGTCGTCTCCATTCCCGAATGAGGAGACGAGGGCGTGCAGGAAATTCAGCTGAGTACCCAGCTCCTCAGCACAAATGAATTTTCTTTTTTTTTTTTTGGTTTTTCGAAACAGGGTTTCTCTGTGTAGCCCTGGCTGTCCTGGAACTCACTCTGTAGACCAGGCTGGCCTCGAACTCAGAAATCCGTCTGTTTCTACCTCCCAAGTGCTGGGATTAAAGGCGTGCACCACAACTGCCCGGCACAAATGAATTTTCCATCTGTTGAAGCTTTGGGCCAGGGCAATGAATGATGGCCAACTTTTTGGGCCCTTTTAATGTTTGTTGTAGAAGGGCAAGAATCTCTTTTGATAGTCTCTCGTTCAGCTGTCAAGAGGTCCCTCTCTCTGTAGATGGACCATAGATGTGGACTGTGGCAAACGTAGACAGTTCCAGTCTCTGATACCATTGCTGCTCCTGCGTATCTGTGTTGTCATTAGCAAACCTCGACATCTTAGCATCTACCAAGAGGGTATCCTGAAGATCTGGTCTGGTCCCATGGATGTGGGCCAAAATGTCCAAGTAGTCATGTAGTGGCCTATTGAGGTCTGGGTCAGGCAGCAGGGTAGCTGGGCTCAGGGCAGTTGGGGCCTGAAAGGTCATGCTAGGGGGATTTAAGTGGAGAGACTGGTAATGAGTCATTCTGGCATTGGGGAGTCATCTTTTGGGAGGGGGGCTGTTTGGATACCCATTCGATAGCTTGAGGCATGCTGATGGTCAGCCTTTGGCCCAGTGAGTTTGTCAGCATCCTTAACCAGGAGGGCTGTGGCTGCCCTCTGGCAACTGAGTCTAATTTCTTTAACAGGTAGGCCACTGGCCAGCGCCAAAGCCAGATTCTGAGTCAATACTCCTTTGGCTATCCCAGATCTCTCTCTTGTCCATGAAGAAATGGAAGGGCTTAGTCACTTCTGTCACCCCCAAAGCTGGTGTAGAAAATAAGGCTCTTTTTCCTTCTTGGCCTCAAGAGAGCCACCTCTGACCTTTTATTAATATGTCACCTGTGGTTGGCAGAATTAGACCTTTTTAGCAGAGGCTCCATAGTCTAAATTCCCCAGGGCCTCCAAGAGGTCCAGGGTCTCCTTTAGGCATTTTGTTTGGTTTCTGCTGCCACCAGGAGGTCATTAACAAACTGTAAGAGAGTCAGGTTAGGAAGCTGGGTTCTGTACTCACTCAGGTCTCCATGAAAGACCTCATCCTGTTGCCTCCTCGGACCCAAGACCTTCTTGAAGAGACTTTATCTCCAGGTTTTAGCGAGATAGAATGTTGAGCTTTTATTATCAACAAGGGAGCTGGTGGGGTTTTTTGTTTGTTTGTTTACTTTGTTGTTGTTGTTGTTGTGTTGTTTTGTTTCGTTTCAAAGGGTTTTTTAAGCAGGGCACTCTATCTTTGGGATCTTTTTTACCTCCTCCAAATATCTGGTGGTGCATGGTTGATAAAAGCTAGAGTTACCGCTACTTTCGTTTCCAAGAAAACTGTGGGGCTCTCATTGTCTTCCTGACCAATATCTTATTTATCTTTGGTCAAATTAGTGGGCTGTCCTGCACCCACTTTGAGACCTGCCAACAGGGACTGGTGATAGACTGAGAGCCTCTCCTTATCTTTAGTGGTGTTGAAGTCCCAATCTAGGCAGGTTAAGGGAAAGCCAGCCTCAATAGCTGCTGACCAGGAGTCTGTTCCAAGCTCTGTCAAGACCCACTCAGGGCCTCTCCTGCCCAGTCTGCCCATGCGTGGAGCCCTGCTCTCTGGGAACTTAACTTCCTACTTGGGGAGAGCCTGGTTAGTGCCTAGGGAGGCCCCAGCCTCAGACCTTCCCAGGGGCCATGAACACCTGCCTGCTTCGGATTTAGGCTTGGGAGTCGCCCACCCCGCCCCCTGGCTTTGTCATGGCCAGAGGGAGATGGGTATAGGAACCAGCCCCATATTGGTCTGGGCTCTTGTCACATGAACAGTTAGGGCTTCATCAAGCCTGAGAGAAATGGTGGTCCAGCAGACATCTGAGGTCAGTATGAAGGTGTCTATGTAATGTCACAGGCAGGCTCAGTCTATCACAAGGACACAGCTGGCAGACTCCAGGATGGTTTGAGGGTAGAGTTGTCAGCCCAGCTACAGCTTTAGAAATCTGGGAGTCTGGAATCCAGCTTGAACATCTGACCATAATCAATCAAGAGCTGTAACCAGAAAGGGGAGGGGTTTATATGAACTGAACCTGTGGAAAATTGAGATGCCCTCAGACCGTGCACTTGTGAATTCCTCTCAAGACAAGGTCAGTGATGTCCTTGCCAGGGTGTATGCACTTAGTCATAGTGAGTGGCAGCAGCCTCCTTGTCCGAGATAAGCCCTGGGCACAAGAGCTGACAGTGAGTGCCAGAGCAACCGTCATCAGGAATGTGAGTCCTGGCATATGACTACTGCCTGAGAACATGGTTGCCGGCATCTTACTAAAGGAGCTATCTCCTCCCTAAATGGTCTCTTCCTTTGGCATCTGGCCATCTGGCTGGGTGCGTGTCCCTACAGTCACGATCCTAGCAGGCATTGCCAGTTAGATTCAAATGAAACTCCAGTTTCCCAGACCCCAAAAGGCAGTCCAAATATCCAGAAATAGGATCAACCTGGACTATAGGAGGATTTCTGGCAGTTAGACAAAAGCCAGCATTCCTCAGGAACTTGTGAATCCGGTCCCCTCTACCAAAAGAAGTCATTTCCCTTGCCTCTGGCAGAAGGGACAAATAGCTCTAGGAGGTGCCTATTTGCATACCAAAGTCCTGCTGGCCACCAGGCTCCATCAGCACAAGTCCCTGCTGCACTTTCCAGAGTCCATGCCAGCTGCCCAGCCCTTCTCACCTCCTCCCGACCCTGACCCTAACTTTCTCCAGCTCATGGGCAGTCCTCCTGGCAGCCACTCCCCCTCCTCATAACCCTGCTACTTTTGCTGTACTCTCCTTCCCTCCTTCTGTCCCCCCGTCTCTTCCTCTCTGTCTCTCTCTCTCTTTTCCTCCCTCCCTCTCTCTGCCCTGCTCTGCTCTGCTTCTTTCCTGGCCAGCTCCAGTCTACTGGCCATGTTTAGACTACTTCATTCTCTGTTCTGGATCCTTCCAGATATGCCTGGCTGTTCTCTCTCTCATATTTATAATAAAAATCTCCCCCCATAGTAACCATACCTTGGAGCAGGCATGTCATCAATTGATGGAGACACTAGCCAGGCCAGCATGGCTGAAAATGAACTCATAGGCTGGGCAGTGGTGGCACACACCTTTAATCCCAGCACTTGGGAGGCAAAGGCAGGCAGATTTCTGAGTTCGAGGCCAGCCTGGTCTACAGAGTGAGTTCCAGGACAGCCAGGGCTACACGGAGAAACCCTGTCTCAAAAAACCAAAAAAAGAAAGAAAAAAAGAAAGAAAGAAAGAAAGAAAGAAAGAAAGAAAGAAAGAAAGAAAGAAAGAAAGAAAGAAAGAAAGAAAGAAAATGAACTCATGCATTATGAGGTACAGGTTAGAAGATGACGGTCGTGAGTGAAACCTCCTGGAAGTTATCTGCAGAGACCGATGGACCGATGGAATTTCAGTAGTCTAGAGAAGTTGGAATTTTGTAGGTTTAGAGGTTATTTTATTGTGAGCTATTTTTTAGCTTCTAGAACAGCCATTGTTTGCCCCACTCTGTAACAGAACTAATATCTTGTGATAATTAATAAAAAAAAAAACCTTTTAGAATCTATTGACTTAGCAGACCAAATGTAATCAGATAGCATCTAGACCTATAGACTAGCTCCCCACATCTTGCTATACCATCCTCTCTGGTATACCTACCTGTGATGGTTTGAATGAGAATGGCCCTATAGGCTTAGTCACAGGGAGTGGCACTGTTTGAAAGAATCAGAAGGGTTAGGAGGCGTGACCTTGTTGGAGGAAGTGTGTCACTGGGAGTGGGTATTGATGTATTTTAAACTTGATTCATGACTTTCTTTCTTCAGAAAATTTATAAAAACATGGAGTTTGTGTTCCCAGGCTCCAGAATAAACTATGTCTTATTTCCTTTAAGGTGAGAGCTGTGGTTTTGCATCAACAACAGGTGATAGACCCCAGGTGACAGGAACAAATTCTGAACTCCAGCTACTAGATCACAACAAGCTAAGAATAGAGGAGAGCAATGGACTCCTGTCAAAGATGCCAGCAAGAAACATAAGACAGAAATGATCAGGTCTGTCTCCTGTCCCTTTAATGTCCCTTGCCTTTCTGTCCTGCCTGGGTGCGGAGTCAGTGGTGTTTAAGTACAGTGACAACAAGTCATCTGTCACGTCCCTGCCTATCTATCCCGCTGTCATTTATATGTGTACCTATATACTTATCATCTATCATCTATCTTTATATCTATCTGTCATCTATTTCTGTTTGTGTGCACACATGTGCAACATGGCACATATGTGGAGGTCAAAGGGCAAGTTACAGAGTCAGTTCTCTCTAGCATGTAGAGCCTGAGGGTCAACTTCTGGCCATCGGGCTTGGTGAGAAGTGCTTTTACCCAATGATCAACCCCTCCTGCCCATGAAAGAATGTCAAGGTAAGCCAAACTCTGCACCCCAGAGTCTGTTCCTTCCAGCCTGATCTGCTAGACTCTCAGGCCAGGGACGTTCAGAGGATTACATTAGGAGAAAGAGGCCAGTAGCCGTGGAAGGGAAGACTCCCTAGGAAGCTTTTGTTTTGGGTTAGGTTTGCAAATGCAGAGAGGGTAATCAGAAAATCCTCCTCCTGGTGTTGGCTGACTACGTGTTGTTGGCATCCAGACCTCGCAAACCAGTGACGTCACACCCAGGCGACAGCGTGACCCCCCCACCTGTTGCCAAGGCAACAGCCACCATATTCCCAGAATCCTCTTGGCTCACCGCCCACCTTTACCTACGGCTGTGGCACACTCCATATATAAACAGAAGACCCCTCTGATCTTTCTCTTTTCCCTCTCTCTTTTCCCTTTCTCTTCTCGCCGCTACCTCGCCCCCCCCCTTCCAATAAGCCCCCCACGTGGAACTGTTTGGCTTGGTGTGGTTTCTGGAGCTGCGGGACCATCCCGGCCGATTATCACGCCGCACGTATCTGACCATTTCATCATTTTTACAACATTGGTGCAGAAACCTGGGAAGTTCAACGCAGGTTGCTGCAGGGTCTGGGCGGGGTCCCGGGTCGCTGCTTTGAGCAACCTTCCAGCCGCCCACGTGGACTGCTGCTGCTGCTGCTATCGTGACCGCCATCACCACCCACAAGCCACTGATCCACCACGTAGACTTCTTCCCCTGGCACCCGCTCTCATCCACTGCACGGATTTTCTCTGCCGCTGCTGCCCCATCGTCGCCCCGCCGCCGCCGCCGCCGATGTGGCACAGTCACCGCCGCCAGACTCAAAAACTTCCACCACGTGGCGCCACACCAAACAAACAGTTCCACGCCTCCTGCTATCTGACTGCACAGTCCTCAAACACACACCGGCATTTTGATTGGTAAGGAGTTTCTCCAATTGGCAGAAGGACCCTTTTTTGCTCAGATAGTCTGGCCAACTTTTTCTGGGCTGAGGGGTTGGCTTTTCATTGCCCCAGTCTCTATGACTGGCCTCCTAGCTGACCTGTGAGTTAGGACCTAGCCCTTGGGTGTCTCCCCCCCACCCCCAAAGCAGTTCATACCCCCCCTCAGCCGTTAAAAAATTCCTAGTTCTAGGTTGAATTGCCAGCCGAGGCTCCTAGGATTTTTGTGACAACTTGACTCTAGCTTGGCCAGCCTCTGGTTACTGAACTTATTCTCTGGGACGCCGGCACGAATAGTTCAGTAACATCCCTCAACACCCAATGGGTACTAATTGGTCTTCACCGGTACCTCCAGACACCCCACTGGGATGCCTCCTGGCAAACCTCAAATCTCTTAAATTAACGCCTGATTTGAGGCCCTCAAAATTGATACACCTCTGCAATAAGGTTTGGATTCAGTACTCTTTAGAAAATAGTTCCAAATGGCCAGCTAATGGCACGTTAGACGCGATCATTTTGAGAGATCTTCATACACACTGCCAGCAGTCCGGTAAATGGAGGGAAATCCCATATGTTCAAGCTTTTATCTATCTCCGCTCTCAACCCTCTATGTGTTCTGCTTGTTCTCCATCCCAACCTTTCTTAGCTATAAAACCTATTCATCTGCTACTAGATGACTTCACAACCCTAGACCTAGCTAACGAACCTCCTCCCTTCCGCCGCAGACCTGCTTCCGAGCTGCCTAAAACCCAAACTGCTGCCTCAGTTTCTCCTTCTCACCAGGATACCCCAGGGCCTACTAGCTTGACCTCTCCAGACTCCTCCCCTCCTTCTGTGCCAGCTGTAGGTCGCTCCAATTGCCCTGCATTGGCATCGACCTTTACCCCTCCTATCACATGTTCTAAGGCCACAGCCAAACCCCCAATTCCTTCTCTAGAGACACCTGACCCACCACCAGTCTTTTCTCTAAGGGAAGTGGCTGGAGCTGATGGTCTGGTCAGAGTACATGTCCCATTCTCGCTGAGTGAACTTTCTCAAATAGAACAAAGACTGGGTTCGTATACTTCTAACTCTTCCAGGTTTATTAAGGAGTTCCAGTACATCACTCAGTCTTATAGCTTGACTTTCCATGATGTTCATATGATTCTTACTAACAATTTACTTCCTGAAGAACGCAGGCGAGTTTGGGAAGCGGCAAAAACGCATGCAGATGAGATTCACCAAACAGATACAACGTATCCAATTGGATCTGAGGCAGTGCCTGACCAGGATCCTCGATGGAATTACAATTCCGCAGGTGGTATCTTAGCCAGAGACAGGTTTATTACGTGCCTTCTGGCTGGCCTAAGAAAGGCAGCCTTAAAGCCAGTTAATTTTGAAAAACTCCAAGAGGTTTTTCAGGACAAACAAGAGAACCCATCCCAATTTCTAGAACGACTCACAAAGGCTCTACTACAGTACACTAATTTAGATCCTGAAAGGTAAGCAACTTCTGATGACCTACTTTTTTTCCCAGAGCTACCCTGACATAAAAGCTAAACTTAGGCAGTTGGAGAGGGGGCCCCTGACTCCACAGGCAGAAGTCTTGGCGCTGGCCTTCAAGGTGTACCATGAGAGGGATGAGAAAGCCAAAAAACAAAAGTACCACATGCTGGCAAAGGCTATCCGACTAGCCTCAGCTTCTAACCCGGACTCCTGGTCTTCTAAGGCTCAGAGTCCACCAGCCCCCTGCTATAAATGTGGTCAACAAGGTCACTGGGCGAGGACCTGCCCCAACCCCAACAAGCCAAGAGGGCCATGTCCTAGGTGCCATCAGGAGGGACATTGGGCTGTCGACTGCCCTCATGTGATGAGGAACAGAGGGACGTCACTCCCAGGTAACCCTTCAGCCAACTTCCTAGGCTTGGCTATGGATGATTGACGGGCCCGAGCTCTCTTGACCCAACCACGCCTATCACTAGCAGGGAGCCCCGGGTAGCTATCATGGTATATGGGCAGCCCATCTCCTTTCTCTTGGACACTGGGGCCACTTACTCAGTCCTGACGGAGTTTTGGGGACCCACTTCACCTTCGAGTTTTCCTATTGTCGGGGTAGGAGGACAACCTTATCTCCCCCATCAGACCCCACCACTGAGTTGCATTTTTAGGGGTGTACCCTTCACCCATTCCTTTTTGGTGGTGTCAACCTGTCCTGTCCCCTTATTGGGAAGGGATCTTTTAGCTAAGTTGGGAGCTTCTATTTCCT
>JAPYYD010004657.1:0-12889 GCA_028551405.1 Uromys caudimaculatus | reverse complement strand
TTCTTGAGTTCTTTGTATATATTGGATATTAGCCCTCTATCGGACGTAGGATTGGTAAAGATCTTTTCCCAATCTGTTGCTTGCCGTTTTGTCCTATTGACAGTGTCCTTTGCCTTACAGAAGCTTTGCAATTTCATGAGGTCCCATTTGTCAATTCTTGATCTTAGAGCATAAGCCATTGGTGTTCTGTTCAGGAACTTTTCCCCTGTACCCATGTGTTTGAGATTTTTCCCCACTTTCTCTTCTATTAGATTCAGTGTATCTGGTTTTATGTGGAGGTCCTTGATCAACTTGGACTTGAGCTTTGTACAGGGAGATAGGAATGGATCAATTCGCATTCTTCTGCATGTAGACCACCAGTTGAACCTGCACCATTTGTTGAAAATGCTGTCTTTTTTCCACTGGATGGTTTTAGCTCCTTTGTTGAAAATCAAGTGACCGTTGGTGTGTGGGTTTATTTCTGGGTCTTCAATTCTATTCCATTGATCTACCTGCCTGTTGTTGTACCAATACCATACAGTTTTTATCACTACTGCTCTGTAGTACAGCTTGAGGCCAGGAATGCTGATTCCCCCAGAAGTTCTTTTGTTGTTGAGAATAGCTTTGCTATTCTGGGTTTTTTGTTGTTCCAAATGAACTTGAGAATTGCTCTTTCTATGTCCCTCATCAGAGGAATGGATACAGAAAATGTGGTACATTTACACAATGGAGTACTACTCAGCTATTAAAACAATGATTTAATGAAATTTGCAGGCAAATAGATGGAACTTGAAAATATCATCCTGAGCAAGGTAACTCAGTCACAAAAGAACGAACATGGTATGTACTCACTGATAACTGGATATTAGCCCAAACGTTCGGAATACCCAAGTTTCACTTTACAGTAACTGCTGGACTGAGAGTGAGGTTCCAGATGGAGGAGTTGGAGAAGGGGCTGAAGGAGCTGAGGGAGTGTGCAGCCCCATGGAGGGAGCAACAGTATCAACTGGCCTGACCCCCCACCTGGTCCTCCTGGAGGCTGGACCACCAACCAAAGAATACACATTGAGGGACCCATGGTTTGGACCACATATGTGGCAGAGGAGGGCCTTGTTGGCCATCAGCGGGAGGAGAGGCCCCAGTAAAGGGGAATGTCAAGGTGGGAATATGGGAGAGGGTGGGCGGGTGCGTGGGAGGTGGAATTCCCTCATAGAGGTGGGAGAGGGGAAGGGGATAGTTGGTTTCCAAAGAGGAGACCTAGTAAGGGGGAAACATTGGAAATGTAAATAAAGTATAAAAAAAAATAATAAAAATAAAAAAATAAAAGTAACTCAAACAAATCAGTAGCCTTCCTATACTCGAAGGATAAACAGGCTGAGAAACAAAGTAGGGAAATCACACCCTTCACAATTGTCACAAACAATATAAAGTATCTTGGTGTGACTCTAACCATACAAGTGAAAGATCTGTATGACAAGAACTTCAAGTCTCGGAAGAAAGAAATCGAAGAAGACCTCAGAAGATGGAAGGAGCTCCCATGCTCATGGATTGGCAGGATTAATATAGTAAAAATGGTCATCCTGCCAAAAGCAATCTACAGATTCAGTGCAATCCTCATCAAAATTCTAACTCAATTCTTCATAGGCTTAGAAAGAGCAATTCTCAAATTCATCTGGAATAACAAAAAAACCAGGATAGCAAAAGCTATTCTTAACAACAAAAGAACTTCTGAGGGAATCAGCATCCCTGACCTCAAGCTGTACTACAGAGCAATAGTGATAAAAACTGCATGGTATTGGTACAGTGACAGGCAGGTAGATCAATGGAATAGAATTGAAGACCCAGAAATGAACCCATACACCTACAAGTCACTTGATTTTCGACAAAGGAGCTAAAACCATCCAGTGGAAAAAAGACAGCATTTTCAACAAATGGTGCAGGTTCAACTGGCGGTCTACATGTAGAATAATGCAAATTGATCCATTCCTATCTCCCCATACAAAGCTCAAATCCAAGTGGATCAAGGACCTCCACATAAAACCAGATACACTGAATCTAATAGAAGAGAAAGTGGGGAAAAATCTCAAACACATGGGTACAGGGGAAAAGTTCCTGAACAGAACACCAATGGCTTATGCTCTAAGATCAAGAATTGACAAATGGGACCGCATGAAATTGCAAAGCTTCTGTAAGGCAAAGGACACTGTCAAGAGGACAAAATGGCAACCAACAGATTGGGAAACGATCTTTACCAATCCTACCTCCAATAGAGGGCTAATATCCAATATATACAAAGAATTCAAGAAGTTAGACTCCAGAGGACAAAAAAAAAATGGGGAACAGAGCTAAACAGAGAATTCTCAACTAAGGAAATTTGCAGGGCTGAGATGCACCTAAAGAAATGCTCAACATCCTTAGTCATCAGGGAAATTCAAATAAAAACAACCCTGAGATTCCACCTCACACCAGTCAGAATGGCTAAGATCAAAAACTCAGGTGACAGCAGATGCTGGCGAGGATGTGGAGAAAGAGAAACACTCCTCCATTGCTGGTGGGATTGCAAGCTGGTACAACCACTCTGGAAATCAGTTTGGCAGACCCTCAGAAAAATGGACATAATACTACCTGAGGACCCAGCTATACCTTTCCTGGGCATATACCCAGAAGATGCTCCAACATGTAATAAAGACATATATTCCACTATGTTCATAGCAGCCATATTTATAATAGCCAGAAGCTAGAAACAACCCAGATGTCCCTCAGCAGAGGAATGGATACAGAAAATGTGGTACATTTACACAATGGAATACTACTCAGGTATTAAAAACAATGACTTCATGAAATTCGCAGGCAAATGGATGGAACTTGAAAATATCATCCTGAGTGAGGTAACTCAGTCACAAAATAACGAACATGGTATGTACTCACTGATAAGTGGATATTAGCCCAAAAGTTTGGAATACCCAAGTTTCACTTTATAGTAACCATTGGATTGAGTGAGAGGTCCCAGATGGAGGAGTTGGAGAAGGGACTGAAGGAGCTGAGGGAGTTTGTAGCCTCATGGAGGGAGCAACATTATCAACCGGCCTAACCCTCCACCCCCGTGCTTCTGGAGACTGGACCACCAACCAAATAATACATATTGAGGGAGCCATGGTTCAGACCACATATGTGGCAGAGGAGGGCCTTGTTGGCCATTAGGGGGAGGAGAAGCCCTTGGGCCTGAGGGTGTTAGAGGCCCCAGTATAGGGGAATGCCAAGGTGGGAAGACAGGAGTGAGTGGGTGGGTGGGTTGGTGGAGGAATACCCTCATAGAGGCAGGGGGGAAGGGGAGAGGATAAGGGGTTTCCAAAGTGGAGACCCGGAAAGGGGAAAACATTTGAAATGTAAATAAATTATCAAAAAATGAAAATTTAAAAGGAAATAATTAAAACACCAAATATACAGAACAAAGAAAGAATATTGAAAGCACTAAGGGGAAAAGGTCAAGTGACATATAAAGTCAGACCTATCAGAATTACACCAGACTTCTCAAAAGAGACTCTAAAAGCCAGAAGATCTTGGGCAGATGTCATACAGATGCTAAGGGAACAAAAAATGCTAACCTAGGCTACTATACCCAGCAAAACTCACAATTACAATAAAGGGAGAAACCAAGGTATTCCCACTCAAAATCAAATATAAACAATATCTTTCCACTAATCTAGCCCTACAGAGGATAATAGAAGGAAAAGTCCAACACACAGAGGGAAATTACACCCAAGAAATAGCAAGAACTTAAACTTTCACAACAAACCCAAAAGAAGAGAAACACACAAACCTAATTCTACCTCTAACAACAAAAATAACAGGAAACAACAATCATTGGTCCCTAATATCTCTCAACATCAGTGGACTCAATTCCCCAATAAAACATAGGCTAACACACTGGATACATAAACAGGATCCAGTACTTTGCTGTATACAAGAAACACAACTCAGTGACAAAGACAGACATTCCCTCAAAATAAAAGGCTGGGAAAAATATTTCCAAGCAAATGGTCCCAAGAAACAAGCTGGAGTAGCCATTCTAATATCCAATACAGTTGACTTTCAACCAAAAGTTATCAAAAAAGATGGACAAGAACACTACAAACTCATCAAAGGAAAAATAAATCAAGATGAACTCTCAATTCTGAACATCTATTCCTCAAATGCAAGGGCACCCACATTTGTAAAGAAACGTTACTGAAACTCAAAGCACACATTGACCCTCATACAATAATAATAGGAGATTTCAACACCCCACTCTCACCAATGGACAGATCATGGAAACAGAAACTAAACAGAGACACAGTGAAACTAAAAGAAGTTATGAACCAAGTGGATTTAATAGGTATCTACAGAACATTTTATCATAAAACAAAAGAATATAACCTCCTCTCATGGTACCGTCTCAAAAACTGACCATGTAATTGGACACAAAACAAACCTCAAAAGATACAAGCACATTGAATTAATCCCATGTATTCTATCAGACCACCATAGACTATGGCTGATCTTCAAGTACAAGAAAAACAACAGAAATCCCACATACACATAGAAAGTGAATAACTATCTACTCAATGATAACTTGTGCAGAGAAGAAATTAAGACTTTTTAGAATTCAGTGAAAATGAAGGCACAACATATCCAAACTTAAGGGACACAGTGAAAGCAGTTCTAAGAGGCAAACTCATATCCCAGAGTGCCTCCATAAAGAAACTGGAGAAATCATACACTAGCAGCCTAACAGCACATCTGAAAGCTCTAGAACAAAAAAGTTTACAACGAGGTGTTTAAATATGTCTCCATGAAGACTAGACTTTCATTATTTGTCACATTGGTTCATTGGAAGATAAAATCCATAATTCTTTTGACAAACTATTATTGAAATTTCTTATAGGTAAACCCAATTAATATTTTATCTTCTGTCTTTGCAACTATAAAAAAACCATTAGTTTCCTTTATGAATAAAATTCGTAAAATCAACGCTATTAGTAAAATAAAACTGGAATTAGAAAAATTTAATATGATCAAGCATTATTATTGAACTGAATAATCTGACTATAAATGTTCTATAATGGAGCAAAGGATAATCTTTAAAGTGGAAAAAATGGAAACATCCAGAGATAATTTTAAAAAGAAAAAATCAGGGAGGGGTGCTGTATTAGAGAGAAATATGTCATTATGTATCCATAGGCAGTAACATGGTTTCAAAGTGGTAGGCAGAGGAGGTATTGCAACAGATTACACTGTCCAGGAACTTTGTACATTCATCAAAAAAATGAACTTCCAAAATAGGAGGAGAGGATGAGCTGTCAGAACATGTCTTGACATTAGGACAAGTGTTCTAGGTAGCTTTCTAGTCTTGTAAAACTCCAAAGAGCTAATTTGGAAAGGGAAGAATTTATTCTCCTTACAGGGTACACTTCACTATCAATGGAATTCAAGGTAAGAACCCAAGGGAGGAGCTTGAAACCACCTAGGAAGGCTGCTTACTGACTTGCTTGGCTACTTTTCCTCTATGACCCAGGATCACCTGTCTTGGGCTGGCATTGCCTACAGTGGGCTGAGTCTTCCTTCATTGAGAAGCAATCAAGAAAATGTCAAAGAAGCATGCCTGCAAGCAAGTCTGATTAACTCACTTCTTCAACTATGTATCAACAGCCACAATAAGCCATCATAGCAAGCTATAAAGGGGAAAAGTAAACCTTACTTTACTATATATGAAATTAAACATTCCTAAATAGATTTTGGTGTCCAGAGTAAACTTTCAATTGTAGGAAGAATAATTTAAAAGGAATTATGTCCAAAAATAAACAATTTTTAAAATAGTGACAATAAACCCAAGCCACAAAGGGATATTGATGAGTTTGGATTCTTGAAACCCAATGTAGAGAATACAGGATAGATTTGGGACATGCTTTATTGGCTGCCATCAACTATGAAGCATCCTGTGTTTTGGTTATTTCCCTTCAGAAGCCCTACCCCTTCCTACAGAGGGAGGTCCCAAATACAAACCAGAGTTACTCAGCTGGATGCGAGATCTTGTATTCCAAAGAAATAGAGGTGGCCATTCAGCCATGATCTGGGGAAGGCTGTTTCTCATTTTCAGAGCCACAGAAGAAGCAAGATTCTAAAGCACTACCTGGCCCATTTTCTAAGGCCAGTATTGTCTACATTGCCCACGCTCACCTTGGTAATGTCGGGTAAGCTGTGCAGTGTGATTTGACCCTGTTCCCTGGTGTTGCCGCCTCTATCCCCACTTCTCTGACACAGAAGAATATTCAAATCATATAATAAAACCTTTTGACTTTGAAAGCAATTGAATGCCTCTTGCAGTTGTTTATGGCAAAGAGTACACAGTGGTCTTCCCCTGTTTAAGGGAGGGGCTTCCTTTCCATCTCAAGGTGCAAGGAGTGAGCAAGAAATGATCAGGAACAGTCCAAGGCCAAAATGACATGGCCTCGGAAACCCACTCTTACAGTCAGGTCCAACGTGTTTTCAGTATTAGGCCTTTTCTCCTTTATCTTCATACTCATTTCAGGGACACTTCCTACTAGACATGTTACAATTATTTGAATTTCCACGTCCAATTTTAGAGAAAGACCAGATTTTTTTTTTTTTTTTTTTTTGTAATTTGTTTATTAGTCTTTCCCATTGACTCAAAAAAAAAAATGAGAGAAGTTATTTGGTCTGATTTGAAACATCCATGGCCATTAAGGAAGCCCTTAAAAGCCATCATGCCCGTGAGGTCTATGGCTAACTAGCTGAAACTCTAACTAGTTGAATCTTTTCATTATACCCATCCCTTCCATTTGATATTTTACTGTAACTTTTGCTCAAAAATATTGTTGAAGTAGGGAATATGATTGTGATTGCTATTCTTGGTTTTCACCTTGGACTTTATCTGGGATTAACTAAAACCAAAAATAGAGGGCACATATGTGAGGGATTTCTGTTTAATTTGAAGTGGGAAGATCTCTTTCTAATCTAGATCTTGGAGATAGGAAACCCTACCTTTAACCCAGAACTTTCATCCAGTTATCATCTGGACCATGCTTTCTGCAGGAAGCCTAAAGAAGGACACACAAGAAAGAAGCTATTATTTTTAGCCTGCTTGCACTCACCTTGCTAGCAAGTCCATTTCTTTGATGACATTAGAGCCTAATTATTGAGGATTCAACCATGTACTGCAGACAAGCTAAGACATCCAGCCTTGTGGACTGAGCAGCCTCTGGATTCTTGGACTCTCCATTCATGGTCAGCCAGTTTTGAATTGGCTACTCCATAGCCTGTAATCATTGTATTAAATTCCCTTTGTATGGAAAGAGAGGTTAATCCTATGAGTTCTGTGAGAGAATGCTATTACACAAGGCATCCGGAGAAGACATTTTAGAGCAGTGAGTGTCTCCTAAGAGTGTCAGCTCAGTTACCAATTTCCAATGGCCACATATCCTTAACCCAGTTTTCATGAGATGCTTGGGTACAAGCCTTCATAATTTCTATAACTTCATGGCAACAAAATAAAAATAGCCAAAGAAATCCCAAAATGAATTGCATAGTAATATGTTTACATGACTACATCAGATGGACAGATTATATCATAAGCAAGAAATTGGAAGCTAGATGTCTTTGTTACTGTGAGCCAAGAACTTGCATTAAAATCAGAGGACAATTTGTGGGAGGTTTGTATTTTCCTTCAAACTTGTTGGTCTTAGGGAAGAAGCTCAGGTTTGGAGAGTTGGCTAAAAGGACTTTACTTGTTGAGCCAGCAAACCACCTGATCGCTTCAGACATGGAACTGAAGAAACTCTTTATCTATACTGATGTTCTCTGTGTATATCCGTCTGTCAATTGACGGTAACCAACAGATTTGCAGCCTTATTAGCCTGAGTGAAGCCATTTTGTGTTAAAGTTAGGCTTGGATATAACAGTAGGCCAAGGGTGCTATTTTCTGAGCTTCAGGATTTTGTTTAGGTTCTGTCTTTCAAGAGATGGATTCTTTCCCAGGTCAGGGTGACTCCTTTGAGGTTAGGTGGCTGGCAGAGTACGAGTGGTTGCCTTGGTAACATGTCCATGTCCTTGTGGCTAGGAGTCTGTAACTCCTTGGATTTTTCCCATCCCTGTTGCTTTGTCTAAATCTTGGCTATATTATTTAAAGTTCCTTTATCTTTCTTATTATAAATTGATGTATGGTAATTAAAGGTTTTGGAGCTTGAACAGAGGGACTCTGTCTTGCTCCAGGTATCTCTGTCTCTGTCTCTTTTATCCGTCAGTCCCCTCCTTGGGACCACGCTGAAGACTCTGTGGGTTGGGGCATCCATCATAAAAATGTGATTCGTTTTGTCCTTGGTTTGACAACACCAGTCTGGAGACCCACGGGATTACTTCCTCCACACATTAACTCTGACAAATAGTCAGTCTCAGAAGTCACATGATTCAGGAGAGATTCACAAGAATCACTTACTCATTTGTAAGAAACACTTCCTAATGTACTGTGGGACCTACTGTAGTAAAAAGTGCAGCATCTATCTGTAGGGGCAGTTCTGATGTTAAGGTTCTGTTCACCAGTTGTTTCTTGATCTGTCAGTAAACCAAGCCATGGGCTAACTGCTGGGCAGAAGGTACAGGTCCCTGAAGGAAAAGAGGACACAAAGAAGGAGAGAATGCTTTAGAAAGAGAAGAACAAAGCAGCAATGTGAAGTATCAAAATGGAGTGGCCACGCAGTCCACTCCAACAGGCAGGTGATCAGGGGCATTTAGCAGGGGACTGATTCTACTGAGATGCTAAAGTTTAGGGCAGTTTGGAGAGGTGGAGATAAGAAATTGATGAGGGCAGCCTTTTCCAGGCAGGAGATAGTAGTGCCCAACAATTCTGCCAAGAAGCCAAGTAGAGAGAGAACAACTGTGGATGTGTATTTGTTTTATCTGAAGATTCAAGGGAAGCTGGAATGGGGCAGACTCGGGAGGTAGAGAGAAGCTACAGGCAACATCTACCATCCCTTTCTCTTCCTAGTCTTGAACTGTAATATTCTCCACCATTACCCTGTTATCTCTGCTGCAGGCTCCATCCCCACAACATAATGTGAAGCTTGTTCTTAACACTGTTTTGATGGTATATCAACATGATTTTCTGACCACCTCCTCCCCCATTTGAGTTCTCAAGTCTCCATTTCATCTGATGGTCCGAATCTGCATTGTCCTGCAGGATGAGATGTGAGAGGTCTGCTCCAACCCTGACAATAAGTGATGTTGAAGCATGATCCTGAACCCCGATAAGCCATGCATGGATGCCTGGTAGTTTAGACCATTAGCATGACAACCCTATGTATGTGTCCCTACAGGTCGCAGGAAACTTCTCTCTTTGGTTGGGTGTGACCCAGGCCAACTAATACACCACACAGGAAAGGACAAATGTCCAGGGCAGGAGCTGGAGAGATGGGTTATCAATTTGAGAATATGTATCCCAGAGGACCTAAAGGGCAATTGACAATCTTCTGTCACTTCAATTCCAGGTGGAATACAATGACCTCTTCTGGGGGAATTGTATGCATGTGTGCACAGACCTACAACAAATAAAACACCTATACATACAAAAGAAATAATTCAAAGACAAAAACAAAACCTCAACCAAAAAAAATGTTTAAGGCATCAAATACATTGTCAAGGCCAACAGCACAAAAATCATCATTATCAACTGAACAACAAAACGAACTAAAAAGAAAAACCAAAAAAAACCAACCAAACAAACAACAACAAAAAACAATAACCCCAAAAATGACTTGGAATTATCTCTGTTGTGAAGGTACAGCTGATGCTGTATTTCAAGGAAACAAGAGGCATTCAGCTCTGTGTTTTCTAAATTTTTTATACTCCCTTAGTGAACATTTTTATTTCCTGGAACTAATTAGATAAATGCTGTTGTGTTTATCCTTTGTTTTTTCAATATGATCATGCACAGAATAGCACACTTTGAGATAGCTAAATTTATAACCACAAGAATATAGCATGGATATTTTTTCTTCTTAAAATTGAGATCCACAGAGTTTGACAAACTATCCATATCAAAGGCACAATCCCTGTGTAGCTCTGGCTGGCTGGGAACTAATTATGAAGCCTAACCCACATGATATTTGAAGAGCTCCATCTCTGCTTGATATGACTGGGGTTATAGGACTGGGAACCACACATGAATATAGAATCTTACAAGTGAAAAGTAAAAGATTATGTTATTATTTAGAAGAATACATTTATTTTATTCAATAGCAGCTTAAAGTGGGAAGTAAATGTATACAGTATTCAGCCTTAGCAAAACATCAAATTAATTACAGTACCAAAAGGATAACAAATAAATAACAGAACTTCAAATTAAAACAAAGAAAACCAAACACATAAAGCAATCAAAAGTCTAACCAAAAACCAAACACAATAATTAAGCTAAGCAGCATTCTTTTGCTTCAGACTTTGCAGCACAGAGCTACAGCCTGTGGCTGGCCTTGGGAACATAGCAGACAGGCAGTCCATGTTGGCAGTAATCTCTTCAAGATGAACGTGGGCACGCCTCATTGGGGACACTGTTGACAGACAAGTCCTCCAAGGCCAAACATGAGACATGTCACAGGCTTTAGCTCAAAGTCTTCTAAATTTTCTTGACTGATATCCATGAAATTATTCTTGATGATCAATCAGGACAAGCAAAAACTGACATTCTCAGACTCCTCCTGGGTTCCCAGAAGATATTTGATGTCCCTCAGCACTTTTCTGAAGCCTTCCAAACATGCAGTCTTGCTGGACCAGAGGCTAGACAAAATAAAGGCCTGGTCACATATAGGAAACCAAGAAAGGAAGAAAAGGCAGCCCAAGGTTGCCATGGCTATAGGGATGAGATGCAGTGTGGTTCGCTTGATTGGCACACTCAGTGCTCCTGGTGAAGAGTTATGTCTCAAGGAGATTTTAACCTGGTCTGTGCCCTGCTTGAACTTTTCCTGGAGTATTTCAGACCTAGGGGAGGAAGAGACAAAGGCCTGGTGAGAACCTGCCATGTCAGCTATCCAGCAAACACCAGTTTTATTCAGCAGCACAATCCAGTATGACCTTTCAGCTGAGGTCATTCCCTGTATCCACAAAGGAGAAGAGCCAGGGAGCACCTGGGCCTGAAATGTTTTCTCAGATTTAAAAAATTGCTTGAAACTGACTGTGAACTACACACTGTGCTGGAGTTAAAATAGAACACCACATTTCTCCAATAGTCCATGTATATTATATTCAAAATAACAGTGTAACAATGTCTGAATCAAACACTATACAGAGACCTTCTAGGGAACCTAGCCACCATTGAAGTGAAGGCTGTTATTATTTCTGGAGTGCAGAATCCTGCCTGGATTCCACTTGTGAACCCCTACATCTACGAATCGCCAGAGAAACCATCTCAGAGGAAATTCATGCACAATGAAGAGATTCTATAATCAGCAAGAGTGTGCTGCATGCAGATCTTCCCAAGGGTAAGCATTGAACTCTAAAGGGAATATACATGAAGAAAAAAAAAATACCCCTGATATGTTGATGGATCCGTTAGGATTTTTGTTGGTACACTTAAGCTCAGGTCATACCAGAGAGCTCAGAAGATAACGAGTACACAATTGACACAAACTCTATGGATTGCAAGTATTTCATAAACAGAAGTTCTCTTAAACTGAATCAGAACAATATTCTGAGATGTCCCCAGCTGACTGATGCAGAGAGCCATGCAGAAGGACAGAGACACAAAAATAAATAAATAAGTAAGTAAGTAAATAAATAAATAAATAAATAAGACAGTTGTACAGGTACAGGAAATCTACTTGGCTCCTGGCATCCTGTGCTAGTACCATCTCAGAGATGTGGAAATGATGCTGCATCTTTTCAGCTAAGCTATGAACATACAAACACACACACACACACACACACACACACACACACACACCATGCACATATGCAGAGAAAGAGAGAGAGAGAGAGAGAGAGAGAGAGAGAGAGAGAGAGAGAGAGAGAGAGACCTGGACACACACACTCCTGAGCACACACAAGCGCATCTGTTCACATATAAAAGTGTAGTTCACTGCAGAAACATGTATACCTCTCCAGTTAATGGTAATATAAGAAATCACCCAGGATACTATAAAGGCATAAGATAAAAAAGAAACCTTGAATTGAGAAAAAAAAGGCTGAAATGATGGCTCAGCCATTAGGAGCACTGACTGGTCTACTGGAGGTCCTGAGTTCAATTCCCACAAACCACATAGTGACTTACACCCATCTTTAGTAGGATCTGATGCCCTCTTCTGGTGTGTCTGATGAGAGTGACAGTGTACTCACATATATAAAATAAATAAATCTTGAAAGAAAAAGAAAAAAACCTTGAATGGAATAAGAACATAGTAGGCATAGCCTATAGATAGCTCATTCAATAAAGTGCTTTCCCCTAATAAACAAAAAATGGAAATATAAGCTGGTTCACATAAGATTCAAGGTCTTAACTTTTGCCTGGGACACTAGGATACTATAGTCAAGGAGCTCCGGGAGAAAATTTCTCTCCCAGGAATGCAGAAAAGCCCCAAGCGGGGGAAACATAAGCCCCAGCGCTCACTGATTCCACCCGGTTTCCGCAGGCCACAGAGATTGAGGGACAGCAACTTCCGAACTGCCCCAAACCCGCAAGACACAGGGACCGAGATCAGACCCGGTGCCACAGCTCTCCAAACCCAAACACCTCTCAGAGAGAGCTGGTCTTCAAGGAGTACTGACACAGACACCTGCAGGAGGGGCAAGCCACAACCAGACAGAGTAAGATCAGCTAACAACAGAGTCAACAAGATGGCAAAAGGCAAGGGCAAGAACATAAAGAACA
>JAPYYD010004656.1:0-12890 GCA_028551405.1 Uromys caudimaculatus | reverse complement strand
TCTTTATTGTTTCTATTTCTATTTTTAGCCCTGGATAGTTTTGTGCATTTCCTTTGTCTGTTTGATTGTGTTTTCTTGTAATTCTGCCTGTTTGACTGTGTTTTCCTATAATTCTTTAATGAATTTTTGTGTTTCCTCTTTAAAGGCTTCTAGTTGTTTATCTCTGTTCTCTTGTATTTCTTTAAGGGTGTTATTCATTTCTTTCTTAAAGTCTTCTATCATCAACATGAGAAATGATTTTAAATCTGAGTCTTGCTTTTTTGGTGTGTTGGGGTATCCAGGGCTTGCTGTGGTGGGAGAGCTGGGTTCTGATGATGCCAAGTAGCCTTGGTTTCTGTTCCTTATGTTCTTACCCTTGCCTTTTGCCATCTTGTTAACTCTGATGTTAGCTGGTCTTACTCTGTCTGGCTGTGGCTTGCCACTTCTGCAGGCCTCTGTGTCAATACTCTTTGAAGACCAGCTCTCTCTAAGAGGTATTTGGTTTGGAGAGCTGTGGCACAGGGTCAGCTCTGGGGTGCAGACAGAATCTAGAAGGATCTTGTCCCCAGCTGTCCTTTGGTTCCTATGTCCTGATGGCTCTGCAAGGGTCCCTCTTGATCCAGTGAGTTTGAAGAGAAGTGGTGGTTTTGCCTGTGCTCAAAGGTGTGTCAGCTTTCCTGGGATACCAGTTCTCTCCTGGAGCCCTGTGGCCCAGGCTGAGGTCCCCAGGCACAGACCCCTGGTGGCCCAGGCAGAGGTCTCCACCCACAGAAGGAAACCAGAAGGTTCAGAGGTTTCCTGTCCCCAAGTTCTCCTCAGGCCCTGTATCCCACCAGTTCCACGTGGGTCCCGGTGAGCAGTGTTGCTTCCCTTAACCCCACTCATGGCTGTTCCACACTCCTGGGTGGGTAGCTTTCTCCTGGCACTCGTTGGCTATGGACCCCTGGTGGCCCAGGCAGAGGTCTCGACCCACAGATAGAAACCGGGGAAGTGTTCTTGACACTACTCTTTCCTCCTATCTGAGCAGACCTTTGGCTAGAGTTATAAAGGAGTTTCAGGAAAAGTATGAAATTTTTTTTAAACTAAGTTTTAGACACACAAAGACTTTGGTGCAAAAAAATATACAAATACACACACAAAGTTATAAACATAGCTTGGTTATGTTGAAATGTTTTATTTAATCATCTTCTATGCTCTTGTCTGTTGGAATGTGGGATCACATCCATCTCTACAAAATTCATCGTATGAGTAAAAAATTCCATTCTATTTCTGTAAACCCCAGAACCTAGTAACTATTGTCCATAACTGTGAATCACATTGAGCCAAAGGAAAAAAAATAATTACTTGTTGACATGGGAACACCAGGAAAAAAAAAAATGGTCCGCATTTAGTCCTGTTGTCAAGCTCAGAATTGAAGTCTTTATTTGTTTTGTTTTTTCCTTACATCATCAACTGATAGATACAGAAATTTCCTTAAAAGGCAATCAGTATCTCATTGCTTTGTGTGCCTGTGGTGTCATCTTGTTCCTTGCTTCCTGGGTCAGTGCAGTCAAAGGTCACATTTAAGGAAGAGATTGAATAGGAACAAGAAAGGTCAAGCAGACACAATCTGGGAGAATGTTGGAGCTTGTCTGTGCTCAGAACAGCGTAGGTTTAGAGGAGATGCTCAGTCCACCATTTTTCCCAAAAAGTCAGTTGAGTTTATAAATCTAATATCTTGACCACCCTGCCAACTATTCTCATTTCCAAGGGCATTTTAGCTGATTCTCTTGAGTTAAGTACACGATCGTATTACCTATAAATAGTATTAAGACTTCTTGCAGTGTGGCCTATTAAGTTGATGCAGCTCTCCCCTCCAGCGACAAACACATAGAAATGTTTCGTAGTGTTTTTAAAATATGGCTGCATTTCAAAGGAAGAAAGGGAGCTACCATAATGGCAGAAGTCAAGGGAGATGTTACAGCTGAAAAGCTCCAGGATAGTCAGGACTTCCTGTGAAGACTTTGTGATCAGTGGCCTGAGCTCCTAATACCCTCATAGACACAGGACATGCTGCCTGACCTCTGAAGTGAGGAAAGTAATGCTAAGCTGGAACAGGGTTCCTTGAGTCCTGTCAGCATCTCATCTCCCATAGAAGGCCAAAGCACCCCACCCAGAGCAGAGACCAGATCTCATGGACCTAGAACGTAATATATCTACAAGCGTTTTGCGTGTCAGAGTGATTCTATTATACTTTAAAGAGATCCCAGTGGCGACTGTGTGAGAATGGAGCTTGATGGGGTCAGAGGCAGAACAGAGAGGCATTGCAGTCGTCAGGGAAAGTGTTACCCCATCTGCCATTACATGCCACTCCACCTCCTATTCAGGAGCATTCAAACAACAGCAGTTTTATTATGGTCACTAATTTGTGGATCCACAGTTCAGCAAGGGCAAAATGCATCTGCTTTCTTTGAACTCGTGATGGCTGGAACCTCAAACCTCCAATGGTTGCAGATGTCAAAAGCCAAGTTTTATGTAGGTTTTAATCCTTAAACCAACTCAATAAAGGAAACATTTTTATGTTCTTTTTTTGATGGAAAAATCAAAAATAGGGCCCTTTTGGGCTTTCTTTCAATATGGTTGCTCAGGTACAAGAGGGAGAAATCAGAATGTTCTAGAGATGGCTTTTTTTTTTTTTTTTTAAAGAGATGGCTTTTATAGGGTGAGATTTCACTAGCATCACCTCCACCACAATGAACTCGTGAGAGAAGTCTCACACCCATCTGGTTCAAAGAAAAGGATATCAACCTCATGTCTCCTCCTCCTTCTCCTTCTCCTTCTCCTTCTCCTTCTCCTCCTCCTCCTCTTCTTCCTTCTCCTTCTCCTCCTTCTCCTTCTTCATTTTAACTTTTTATTCATTCTTTGTGAGTTTCACATCATGCACCCCAGACCCACATATCTCCCTGTCCTCTTGTATCTGCCATCTGCCCTTACAACCCCACCAAAAGAAAATAAAAACACACAAATAAACAAAAGAAAGCATAGAACGCATCTCATCATGGAAGCTGGAGTGTGTCACAGTGTGTCCCACAGTGTACCCCTCTGTCCAAACATCTTCTCTTGCAAACATTCATTGCCACAAGTCATTGGTCTGGTTCAAAGCCTTTGACTTCTGTCACACCATCAATATTGGATCCTCACTGAGACTCCTCCTGGTTAGCCTGTTGTTGCCCTGTGTCATGGAGACCCTGCAGCTTTGGATTGCTCCAACAGTTCACAGATGGTATAGATTTTGGAGTGGGTCAACTCAAAGCCCTAAATCTGGGCCTCGGTGGTAGCTGAGCTGGTCATCATACCAGATCTCCCTGATCCACACCACAAAGACACACTCTCTAGCACTGCTCTGGCAAAGCTAATCAATGTCCACAGGAGGCAGGGTCAGCTCTCCTGCTCTCATGCCGTCAGGGTGACTTACTGGCACCCATGCCTCCAGAGCTAGCTCCATTGTGTTGCCCAAGCAAGGTGCAGGGCCTGCTCTCCTGAGGTACCCAATCTCACTTCTTAATGCCAGGAATGTTGGTGCACTCCAGGGCCATGTTGAAAGACTGACAGGAGAGAAGACTGTGGCCATAGTAGGTGGCAGTGACGATGAAGAGAAAATACGGATTCAAGACACATTCAGGAAGCCAGCTGCCGTGGAACTTGCTACTGAATTATGTGATTGAGGAAAGACATGATATATAAAATAATCAATCCATCATAAATGACTGCTAGGCTTACAGGAAAGTCATGACCATTTATGGTCTGGGGAATAAATTACCTAGAAGGCCTTATTTCATTCTAAATGAAGAGTTTAAAACGCTATTTTTTGACTACCATCTCATAGATAGAGTTTACATTTGAAATGGTTTGTCTTTCCATTTAATCTTTAAAACAATCCAATGAAGGGGGCGTTTTTATGCTTTTTTTTGGGGGGGGGGTGGAGAAACCAAAATTCATGAGTAAATTTACTGCTTAGAGAAAGGCAAAGAGTAAGTCACAAAACCCAAGATGTGCAGAGAAAGACTCCACCCTTATTCCTGACTACTCTGCTTCTCCGGGGATCCTTGAAGCTCAGAAAGATCACATTCCTTTATCAGATCACAGAGAAGTTACAGGACTGGACTTTAAGTCTGCTCCTGCCAATGTGGGCTCTGACTGTTGACAGCAGAGCAGATGCCTTGCAGGAGACAGAAGCCACACGTTCCCTGGTCATTCTATAGAGCGTTCTGTGAGTGCTCAGTGAGTCTTGATTCTAAAAAGAAAAGACGCCCCACTGAAGGCCTTCAGCTAACGTTACTCCCTGAAGATTGTCACCCACAGACCATGCCATTACCCAGTCACAGGGCTGTGAATGGTCCTGAAGATACAGAACTGCATGAGTGTTTGCCCTTTGGGAGCCATAATATCATTGAATTTTGAAATACAGCAAAAAGCTGCTTGTTTTGTTTAAATCCTGAATCTTTGATCAGCCACACAGTCATCTTTGATGCTGGCAGCTGTCTGTAATTGCTGATAATTAACACCAGGTAGGAAACGAGTAGAGAGGCCAGTGAGAATGGAAATGAACGGGGGTTTTGGAAGTGAGAGCAGACAGTTTTCTTCTATCTCCTTCCACATAGAAGGTGAGGCTCACTGGCCGTCTCTCTCTTGCACTACAAGTTAAGATTTTCAAGATCTTACACGTCTGTGATGTTCACTCCATCATTCCAGGGTTCACTCAGCCCCTTCAGAAAATAGTAGCGCTTGTCAAGTAAATTAATTACTAGCCTAGAATATTGGAGGAACAAAGAAAACTAACTCCATGGGTTATGGCTCAGTGTGCCTAGCTCCCTGCAGATACCCCTATTCTTTCTGCCCACCACCTGGACCAGGGTCTCTTTAGTCCAAGAACATCCCAGGGCTCTCTGAAGCCTAGCATGCTGTGTAGTGGGCAGTTCTCCATCACAGAGCCACTAGGTGCCTCCGTGTGGCGAGCATCCCTAGGCCAGAGAGAGCCAGAGACACCAGTCAGTCGGTGTCACAGCCAGGAGCAGCTGAGGCCAAGTCTAAAATGGCCTGTCTCCCTTCTGCTACACCAGCCAGCCAGCCAGCCTCAGCTTCTCGCCCACTGCTGGCACCAGAAGAATGGCTGCCTGGGTCACTACACTCAGTGTGGGCCTCAACCCAGCAGATTCAATGCTCTAGAACAACCATAAAAGTAAAAGAAAGAAAAGGGAGGTTATGGAGAAGGACAAAGAGTGGGAGCAACTAGAAAACAGGCGTTTGTTTAAAAGAAGGAAGAAATGAAAACAAAACTGAGAAACCCTTTGTGTGTATATATGTCCAATGTGTATACACCATATACATATATACACACTGGCATGTGCATGGTTGCATGTGTGCACTGGCATGTATGTGGGAAGCCTGATCAGACATCGAATGCTTTTCTCAATAGATCTTCACCTTCATCATTGAGCCATAGACTCTCAGTTGGACCCAGAGCTCACAGATTCAGCTAGTCTCTCTCCAGGAAGCCCCTGCCTCCACCTACCAAGTGCTGTAATGGCAGGTGGGCTGCTGCACCTGCCCAGAGTTTGCATGGGTTCTGGACAACTAGGTCCAATGTTCACACTTTGACGGTGAACACTTTACCCAGTCAATCATCTCCTCAGCCTCAACGCACCCTTTCATGAAATTTTCCCAGACACAAATTCATTTCCAAAAACAAAACTATATCCTGACTGGAAAGTTCTCGTGCTCTTCAAAGGCAGACTGACCTGGTTTGGATTCCGAGCTCTGGCATTCCCATGCTGTGTGACCTCCACAACCTCTCTGAACCTGTTTCCTCCTCTGAGAATATTCCACAAGAGACTAGGGATGTACACCACCTTGTGCACCCAAGAGACACTCAAAAAGGAATCAGTTTCTACTCTCCTCACTCTCCTGCCAGTCTAACCCCCTCCTTTGGTTATACTTTGTGGTGGTAGCTGTGGATTTAACGGTTTACTCTATATCTCTAAAGTGTCTGACCCTGGATAGCAAGCTCAACTAAGAAGTCTATTTACGAGCTATGTTTCTGACGAAGTGATAAATAAGTTATTAAACCCAAAGCTAACAGTCAGCTGAATTCATTCCAGAGAATATGTCTGCCTTCCATACTGCGGTTCATTCCAAGAGTCTCATGGTGAGATGGCCCAAAGGGAGAGCACAGAGGTGGGGCTAAGGGCATGAATTTGTGGGGCTAAGGGCATGAATTTGTGGGGCTAAGGGCATGAAGAGGTGGGGCTATGGGCATGAAGAGGTGGGGCTAAGGGAATGAAGAGGTGGGGCTATGGGCATGAAGAGGTGGGGCTAAGGGCATGAAGAGGTGTGGCTTTGGGCATGATGAGGTGGGGTTACAGGCATGAAAAGGAAAGAGTGCTGCTTCATGTGCTTCAGAGGGAAGAAGGGCCTTACCTCACTGCATTTATGGACTGCTCAGGACAGTGTAAGGGAATAGGAGAGGTGGGAGAGGGTAGAGGAGATAGCACCTGCAGATGAGTGCAGGTCTTCCAGCAGCACGCTCTGGAGAAAAGTGTAGTGGCAAATAGGTTCTCTCCTCAGTCCAGTCAGTGGCAGAATCCCCAGCCCAACTTCAGTGTTTCAAGGCTCGTATAGATGTTATCTACTTATCATAAAGTAATGGAGTCAGAGAATGCTGCTCAGATGCTTCCTTATTCTGCCCAGGACCTCAAACGTTATACCAAAGTGGTCTTGGAACCAAATATGGTGGCCTGAACCTCTACAGCATTTGGGAGATGGAGGTAGGAGGACCATGAACTACACAGCAAGCCACTGTCTCAAAGAAAATGATGATGATGGTGGTGGTGGTGGTGGTGATGATGATGATAAAGAACAGGGTGTCCAGAACATAAGGCAGTCCAGAACAGTTGGCAGGAGAGAGGCTGACCCACTGCTGACAGCAGTGGATGCACAGCTGTCAAGGCTCTTGTGAGCTTACCCACCTTGTGCCAACTCTCCTGAACACCTCGCTTCCTTGTTCCAGGACTCTATTCTATTCCAGAAACTCTCTATGGTTTGCATATGGCTGGAGCGTGTTCCCCGGGCTTCTATGTGTTGGAAGTGTACTTTTCAACAGTACGTCCATAAGCTAATGAGGCTACTATGAGACAGAAAGTGGAGGTAACACCCTTGGACCAGGTTGATGTGCTTCTCATAAGACTGGGTTAGTTGCCACAATATAAGGTTACTTGCTATAAAAGAAGTCTATTCTTTCTTCCACACCTTGGCTTCTATGTTTGTGCATGCAGGATCCTAAAGATAGTGGTCACAGCCTCCAGGTATTTCATAGGAAAGATCAGAATTTCATCCTCTCCCAGCCCTCTGGGGAAGATATTACTACCCTTGTTTTCCAGATAAAAAGACTGAGACCCAGGAAGGTTTAAAGGCTTACTCATAGTAGCAAGTTAGTGGATGAGCAGGAGGGATTCCAGGCATATCCGAGAAGCCAAGCCTTACTCTCTGTTAGCTGAAGGTTTCTTCCAACATGGAAACCCCAGAAGAGGTCCCAAGAGGCTAAGATAAGCATGCATGTCCTAGACAGGAACAGACAGTAGACAGAGACAGAGAGCCTCCAGAAAGGCGGGAAAGAGAAGGGAGATGGCCATCCATGGCATAGGTCACACCTCAGAGGACTCTGGGAACTCAGAAAGGAACTTGAAAGTGATCAGCTAGTCATGCTCCCTAAAGTTTTATGCATGGGAGTTGTGACCAGCAAGCTCTAGATTAATAATAAAAGCCAACTCTGGTTAGTCCGTCTTCTACAGCTAAGGAGTATTTGGGAAGGAGATTAGAGCCAATGGGAACCCCAGAGATTTGGGCAGAAATCAACACACACACACACATGCACACACACACACACACACACACACACACACACACACACACACACACACACGCATGCCAGATTGACCCCAGAGAGAATGGTTGCTGGGGACCCAGCTGATGGGCCTCTCTATCCCTCTGGCATCAACTCTGTGCAGGGGATGCTGACACGCTCCTCAGTCACCTCTGCAGCAGTGACTCATCTCAGTGTTCTGTCTGTGTATCACTCCTCCACATTCAAGGGTCAATGGAGCACCTCTGAGCCCTGGCTAGGAAAACCTCCCTCTCTCCTCCCTCTCTCCTCTCTCTCTCTCTCTCTCTCTCTCTCTCTCTCTCTCTCTCTCTCTCTCTCTGTGTGTATGTGTGTGTGTGTGTGTGTGTGTGTGTGTGTGTGTGTGCATGTATGCATTCAGGGTTCACCATAGGGGAGGAATAGAAGAGCCAAAAGCCCAGAGAATTGAGCAGGCCTCCACTCTGCACAGCCTCTCCCACAATGCTGACTAAGACACCCACCTTTAATGCAAGTCCTCCAGGACTCCCTGCCACACAGCACAGTGCTTCTATTGGAATGATGAACAGCCACCTGGCAGACAGGTTTAAAAAAAAAAAAAACAAAGGGCAGAAAATTCTTTGTACTCTTCCAAGTCCTTCCTCAGACAAGACCATCCCATTTCCCTGGGCTCTCCTTCACCCTTCACTGCATTCTAGAGAGTGACAAAGAAAGGGCACCATTGAGGTAAGCAAAAGGAAGTCACTAACCACACCACTTCCTCAGCTTCTCCCACCGAGATCTGCAGCTCGTGCTAGGATTCAGTGCCAAGCCACCACCCAAGATCAAATATCCATTCATCACTTGCTGCGTGACCTTGGTGCGTCACAGAAGCCTCAGCCTTGGTTATGTCAAATGGGAAACAATTGCAGAGGGACTTCGGTGACATGAGAACAGCTTGCTGAGCATATGCATGGGGCGTACAAGGACAGTTATCACCAGCTTTGGACAAACTCCCGGGTGTACAGACTCCAATGTCGTTACCTTTGGGATTTATTCTCGACATTGATCTTTCTCTGTCCATAAGATAATGAGCAAGAAATATTTAAGTCCTCTGGTTGCTTGCAGACGGTACCAATTTCATATGAAATGAAAATCTGGAAAATGTCTAATAGAGAAAAAAATCATTGAATCTCATTGTCAGTGGGGCCCCTCCTTCCCCGGTCCCTGGATGCTGCACTGAGGAAAGAATACAATCAGGTTCTCCAGCCTCCTCCCCCTCTGCCTAGGAATGGAGCAAACGTCCAGGGACAGAGAGAAGGTTCCTAGAAGTGCTCAGTGGCAGGCACTGATGTCTCTGCCTCTGGTGGCCTCTGGGAAATTAGGGGTGTTGAAAGATCTGCACTCTGCCTTTGGTACTAGGAAGAAGCTCTGGTAAGCTCCAGCTTTTAGATAGATGCCTTTAGGCCACTGTCAGCACCAGCCCATTACTCTGAAAGCCCTGGAGGACATAAGTCCTGTTTTCACAGGAGAGCATTTGCCTCAGCCCATCCAATGTCCTGGAGTCCATGGATACTCCCCACCCCCACACCATCCCCACCCCAGCCCCACCCTACTGCAGGATAATGAACATCCCACACCTTGCCTGATTAATGTATGGTTCCATCTTTATTAGAAAGATGGCATAAGAAACCACCTAATAAAGCCGACTTTAGAAGGAATGGAGGCTGATTCCCACGTGTCCAGGAAAACCATGAGGGAGCCGTCAAGTTGCAAGGAAACCTTTCCTCACAACTATCTTCTCTGTCCAGCAACCACTCTTCAGCCAAGGCCCAGAGATGTACTGAGCAAGGCTGGGAGTGACAGACAGACTGTCTGATTGGGTCTGAGGTCTTTCTGCTTCCAGGAAGGCTCTGAGTTCAGAATAGGGAATTTGTGAGCCAGAAAGTCAGGATAGATAGATAGAAGATAGATAGATAGATAGATAGATAGATAGATAGATAGATAGATAGATAGATAGATAGATAGATAGACAGACGGACAGGCAGACAGATAGATATCCCCTAGTAGACTGACTGGTGGTCCTCGCAAGGGGTCCATTCTCAGGGACCTCACTGCTGTCCCATAACAGAGCAGTGGATTGGGAGATGCTGACAGACTGATGAAGATGAGGATGATTTGTATGAGTTACTTTTCTAACTGCTGTAACAAAATACCTGACAAACCAACTTTAAAAAGGAAGGTTTTATTCTGGCTTACAGTTTGAGGGTACAGTCTCTAATAGTGAGGAAAGCATTGGGGCCGGTGAATGGGAACCTTGTGTTTACAATAGAAAGTACAGAGAGATGATCACTGGTACCCAACTGGCTTTCTCATTTTTCATTCCTCCCAGGATCCTAGCCTATGTAATGATGTCACCCATATTCAGGGCTGGTCTTCCCTCCTGAGTTAAACCTCTCTGAAAACACCTTCACAGACATACCTAGAGGCATGTCTTCTAAATGACTATAGATCCAGTCAAGATGACAGTCAAGATTAACCATTACTGATGATAATGGTGGTTACATTTGAGCACCTCTACCTGCTGAGCTACCTCTCCAGTCCAGTAGCAATCACAATTTGCTCTATAGATAGTCCTCAATTTGTTATGGTTTGACATACTGTGTTTCAGATTTTTCATGGTGCAAAAGCTATAGGCTCTCAGTAGAAAATAAACTTTTAACTTTGAATTTCTATATCTCCCCAGGCTAGTGATACATAGTCTGACATTGCCCTTCAATTCAGGGCAATGCAGTATATTAATTACTTTCCTGGTGATGTGATAGAACACTATAACCAAGGCAACTTGTAGAAAGAGGAGTTTATTTTGACTTATGGATCCAGCAGGGTGAGTCCATCGTGGCAAACAAGTATGGCAGCAAGCAGCAGGCAAGAAAGAAAGGAAGCCGAGAGATCACATCTTCTACCACAAACAGGGAGCAAAGAGAATGAACTGGACGTGGAGCTAGCTCTGACCTCCCAAGCCCAAGCCCAGTGACAGACTTCCTCCAGCAAGGCTGCACCTCCCCTTCTCACTTAAATAACCACAGGCAGCAAGCCACAGATCTGAGCCAGGCCCACAGTCCAAGGCACTAACAGTGTGTGCTGTGGCTGAGCTACTGTGGCTGGCATATGCAGCACATTAGGGCATATGCAGCACCTTTTTGATTTATGATGGTCTCATCGGAATAAACCCGATAAAGTAAATGAGGAGTTTCTACACTTTTGAGCAGTAAAGGTTACATATATTGTCTCATTAATCTTTCCAACAAGACTCTGAGGAGGAACGGCAGGCAGAATAATGTCCCTGAAGATGTTTACAACCTAATCCCTGGCATCTGTGAGTATGTTTTGTGACATGGAAAGAAAAAAAAAAGTTTGTATGTGGAATCAAGGTTACTAACTAGATAATAGTAACAAAATTATCTTAGGTTAGAGGGGGAAGATCCAGTGCTATAGGTGGGCACTTTGATGAGGAAAATACAAAGAAGAAAGGTATCCCAATATGTAACAGAGATGAAATCAGCCATTGTTGTCCTGAAGAAGGAAGGAGCTATGAGCTCAGGAGTAAGAAAAGCTAGAAAAGGCCATGAAAGAGACTCTCATTAGAGTCTCCAGAAAGGAACACAGCCCTGCCTACACAGACACTTGAATCAAGTCTGATCCCGTTCAGATTTCTTCAATTTGATTTATATCTGTTTACTTTGCCTGTATATGTACATGCACACACTCATCTGTGTGCGTGTATGTGCACCCATGTATGCAGATGTACGCACCTGTGTGTGTGCACACAGAGGCCGGAAGAGGGCTTTAGGCTTCCTCTCCCATCATTCCTCACTTCTTCCTGTGAGACAGGGTATCTTTGTGTACGTGAAGCTCCACCAGGTTAGAGGCCAGTTAATCCCAGCAATCCTTCTGTCTCCATACCTCTCAGATCCTGGGTTCCAGGCATCTGCTGAGGTTGCCCACCAGCTTGGTATGTAGGTGCTAGAATCTGAACACTGGTCCTCATGATTTCAGAGAATGTGTTCTAATCCATAGAACCATCTCTCCAGCTCCAACATTCAAACTTCTGATCTGAAGAGCTGTAGGAGAAGGACTCTGGGCTGCTTCAAGCCACCACATTTATGGCAATCCGCCACAGCAGTGATGGAAAACGAATGTATGTGGGTATTCTTTTAGCTTAGTTTGGATGAGAAAATGAGGCTCTGTACTGAGCAGTTTCCTAAGGTCACACTGCTGGAAAGGGTAGTAGGAAAATGGGGAATTGTACTTGTGATGGCTATTCTTGGTTGTCAACTTGACTACACCTGAGATGAGCTAGCACCCAAATGTCTGCGCACACTGTGAGGGATTTTTTCACTTAATTAAATCATTCAAAATGGGAAGATACACTTTTAATCTGGATATTTGAAGCGGGAAGACACATCTTAAATCTGGACCGAACTTTCTACTGACAGTCTATATAAAGGACATGGAAGAAGGAAGTTTTTGCTCTTTACCTGCTTGCTCTCATTAGCAAGTTCATTCCTTCACTGGCATTCCAGCCTACTTCTTTCTGATGTATACTAAAGAACAGCGGAGACAGCCAACCTCGTGGACTGACTGAACAGCCGCTGGATTCTTGGATCTTCTGTTGGTAGACAGCCATTGTTGGACTAACTGAACTACATACAGACTATAAGCCATTCTAATAAATCTCCTTTCTATAGATGACAGATGGATGGATGGATAGATAGATAGATAGATAGATAGATAGATAGATAGATAGATAGATAGATAGATGATACATACATATATACATACATACATACATACATACATACATACATACATACATACATACATCTATTCTGTAAATTCTGTTCATCTAGAGAACCCTGACTAAAACAGTACCTGTGGCTGTCTGGCCCTCAGATCCAGGGGTTTTTTTCACTGCACTATGCTGCCTTTTAATTGGAGATATTGTGTGCCATGCCTCGGTGATTGTACACACACA
>JAPYYD010004655.1:0-12891 GCA_028551405.1 Uromys caudimaculatus | reverse complement strand
TTTTTTTTTTTTTTTTTTTTTTGTATTTTTTCGAGACAGGGTTTCTCTGTGTAGCCCTGGCTGTCCTGGAACTCACTCTGTAGACCAGGCTGGCCTTGAACTCAGAAATCCACCTGCCTCTGCCTCCCAAATGCTAAATTTTTGATTTTCAAAACCACCTTCACATTTAAATATGCATTTTCTTCAAGTTAGTGTTAAAATAACCAACTTACAGTTTCGATAACCACATAATAAGTAAGAACTATAAATCATACAACAGTTTTCTTGAATTGCTCTAAAATTGTTACAGCAATTTTTTATAAACAATTGCATAGAATTCACTTGGAGGGCAATTCACTTAATTCAAATAAAAGCAGGAAAATGAAAACTATTTATTTCCCAGATACTACTAGTGTCTGTAGGATAGAGCAATAGGAAGGAAGAAGTTTCCTCTCTCAGTATGTTTACTCTCAAGGAGGGTGTGTGTGTGTGTGAAAATATAGAAGGAGGTTTGTGAGTCTACACAGATGTTGGCAAGCGTACATGGATGTTTGTGAATGGGAATGAAGAATAGATCAGGTTTAGCTTAACAAAACAATTAGGCAGCTGGTCATCATAGCTCAGGGCAGACAAAACAGTCACTCACAGTGTCTGAAGTAACGTGTTTAAGTTGCCTGGAGTTTACATCCATTTCACATGTAAATGTAGAAAACAATCCACACCAATTTCATGTATATCCATATCAAGTACCAGGAAGTTAAGGAGAAATTGCATTTGCTGTGTGGAGATGTAAAAGAATTCTTCATAGTAGGAACGTAATACCACCTATGGGGCATAATGAATTGCGCATATCTGTCTCTAAGTGTGAGATGATAACAGTAAATGGTAGATATTTAACAAATATTATAAAATGTTTTCTCAATTTTGAAATGTATAAAGATGGCTTAAACTAACCATTGTGAAAAATATCTTAAAAGTGTGTCAGTTATCAGGACAGGCACTCTTTAGACACATAAAAAGAAACATGGTAGAATAATTTTGACATGTAATGATATTTAACAACATTTACATTGATATTTGAATGTTTAAAAAATTTAAAGAGATAAAGATTTTATCTCTTTATACAAAAAGCACAAATAATGCAAAATATGTTGAACCACTTGGTAATCAAGAAAATTAATCATAGCAAATGCATTGGAAGTCATTTGTATATTAATGAAAAACAGTTCAAATATTAATATACAATATTGTTTTCAGACAAATCAATAAGAAAAATAAAATTTTGGATTTGTCATTTCACAGTTGTTGCTCACAAATTTCAAACAGAGGAAAAATGAATAACAGAGAAATCTTTTAGTCTGGTCTGCAAATTACAGTTTGTCATTTTTAACAACATAAAATAGGTTCACAAGGAAATACTCCCTGCTCTGATATTGCCCATATAACAGATGGAACACTTACATGGGTTAGTGCGCAACAGGATTTTATGACCAACTTAAAAAAGAAACACCAGGTGTTTTTGGAAATTATTACATTATTCATCAACAACACTCCACTGCCAAGAATGTTTGAAAAAAGCTTCAAAAAGCAATGAAATTGCTTGGCTATCAGTGCACAAAGTACAAAAATAATTAATGAAAAATACATTGCAATCTGGAGATTGCTTTGGAAATTTTGATTCCTAATATTGACCTGAAATAATTTCAAAAAATTGTGTTGATTTCTTAAAAACAACCTTTTTAGTCAGTGAAAATAAAATAAATTACATTACACAATTCTTTCCTTTGATTCATATTTGCAATGTTGAGATGCATATTTCTAAGATCATTATTGTGTAATTTTCTCTCTTGGGATAGAAAATAGCAGACATGTACATTAATTAAATATAGCATGGGCTATTGTTATAAACTCTAAATGACTCACAACCTTCCTCATTTTAATGTGTAGTATTAGTTGCAGTATAAAGTATTGATGCTATTTGTTGTTTTAAAATAATTATTTCAACTCACTGAATTACAGTATTGAATCAAGTGACTTATTCACCTGTAATGAATGTGGAACTGGTTAATAATAACCAGGAGGAAAAACCACTTTGATCTGCATAAAGGTTTGAGTACAATTAGATGATTCTTTCTAACTACCCTCATTTTACTTATTTACTCCACTTCAGATGTTTTTCTAGATACTGTACATCATATGCCAGTATGACTTTTTTTTTGGTTTTGTTTTTTATAGATATTTTCTTTATTTATATTATAAATGTTAACCCTTTTCCCAGTTCCCCCTCCCTGAAAACCCCTATTCTATCTCCCCTCCCCTGCTCCTATGAGGGTGTTCCCCCACCCACCCAACCACTCCTGCCTCCCTAACCTTGAATTCCCCTACAATGGGGCATCAATCCTTCACAGGACCAATGATCTCTCCTCCCATTGATGCCCAACAAGGCCAACTTCTGCTACATATGTGGCTGGAGCCATGGGCCCCTTGGCTGGTATACTCCTTGGTTGGTGGTAGTCCCTGGGAGCTCTGGGGGGGAGGGGAATGTCTGGTTGGTTAATACTGTTATTCTTCCGATGGGGTTGCAAACACCTTCAGTTCCTTCAGTCCTTTCTCTAACTCCTCCATTGAGGACCACATGCTCAATCCAATGGTTGGCTGCAAGCATCTGCCTCTGTATTTGTCAGGCTCTGGCATAGCCTCTCAGGAGACAACTATATCAGGCTCCTTTCAGCAAGCACTTCTTGGCATCCACAAAAGTATCTGGGTTTGGTGACTGTATATAGGATGGATCTCCAGGTAGGGCAGTCTCTGAATGGCCTTTCCTTCAGTCTGTGTTATACACTTAGTCTCTGTGTTTGCTCCCATGAGTAATTTGTTGCCCTTTCTACGAAGGACCAAAGCACCCACCCTTTAGTCTTCCTTCTTCTTGAGCTTCATGTGGTCTGGGAATTGAATCTTGGGTATTCTGAGCTTTGGGCTAATATCCACTTATCAATGAATGCATATCATGTGTGTTCTTTTGTGATTAGGTTACCTCACTCAGGATGATATTATCTAGATCCATCCATTTGCCTAAGAATTTCATGAAGTCATTGTTTTTAATAGCTGAGTAATATTCCATTCTGGAAATGTACCACATTTTCTTTATCCATTACTCTGTTGAAGGACATCTGGGTTCTTTCCAACTTCTTGCTATTATAAATAAAGCTGCTATGAGCATAGTGGACCATGTTTCCTTGTTATAGGCTGGAGAATCTTTGGGTATATGCCCAGGAGTGATATAGCTGGGTCCTCAGGTAGTACTATGTCCAATGTTCTGAGGAACTACCAGACTGATTTCCAGAGTGCTGTATCAGATTGCAATCCCACCAATAATGGAGGGGTGTTCCTCTTTCTCTACATCCTTGCCAGCATCTGCTGTCACCTGAGTTTTTGACCTTAGCCGTTGTGACTGTTGTGAGGTAGAATCTCAGGGTTGTTTTGATTTGCATTTCCCTGATGACTGAGGGTATTGAACATTTTTTTCAGTGCTTCTTGGCCATTAGATATTCCTCAGTTGAGAATTCTTTATTTAGCTCTGTACTCCAAATTTTAATAGGGTTATTTGATTCTCTGGAGTCTAACTTCTTGAATTCTTTGTTTATATTGGATATTAGCCCTCTATCGAGTTTAGGATTGGTAATTTTCCCAATCTACTGTTCCAACTCAATTCTTCATAGAGGTTGAAAGAGCAATTTGCAAATTCATTAGGAATAACAAAAACACAGGATACTTAAAACTATTCTCAATAAAAGGACTTCTGGCAGAATCACAATCCCTTACCTCAAGCTTATTACAGAGCGATAGTGATAAAAACTGTATGGTATTAGTACAGAGACAAGCAGGAAGATCAAGGGAATAGAATTGAAGACCCAGAAATGAACCCACACACCTATGGTCACTTGATATTCGACAAAGGAGCTAAAACCATCCAGTGTAAAACAGACAGTATTTTCAACAAATGGTGCTGGTTCAACTGGAGGTCAGCATGTAGAAGAATGCATATTGACCCATTATTATCTCCTTGTACAAAGCTCATGTCCAAGTGGATCAAGAACCTCCACATAAAACTAGGTACACTGAATCTAATAGAAGAGAAAGTGGGGAAGAGCCTCTAACACATAAGCACAGGGAAAAATTTCCTGAACAGAACACCAACGGCTTATGCTCTAAGATTAACAATTGACAAATGGGACTTTATAAAATTGCAAAGTTTCTGTAAGACAAAGGACACTGTTAATAAGATAAAAACAGCAACCAAAAGATTGGGAAAAGATCTTTATGAATCCTACATCCGATAGAGGGCTAATATCCAGTATATCATTAGGATTCATTCTCTCTCTGATACTCAGTTCTTCCCACTCTTTTCCTCATTCCTCTCTGTGTCTCTGTTTCTCTCCTTTTTCTTTTACTTTCCTCCATTATTACTTTCTTCTCTTCTATATAATGAGTACTATGTGGATATTAAACAGGTAGAATGAGAAGGAAAAATGCATTCCTTCAGAAAGGAATACTCTAGAGTTGAGAAGATAAACACTTGTAGGGAGAAAACCAGCCTTTGTTTATATAATATTTAATTATTTCTCCAATCACATTCAAATTATGGTTTATTTTATTTTCTGGACTCTCAGAAGCTAGAAACATTTCTACAAGAATAGTTTAAGATGAAAGAAGAAACAATGGCTCTTCTTTGAGCTAACATTACCCACACTGAAAGCCATGTTTGGCTTTCTGTTACAATATTTTGAGAATCCCATACCAGTTCTTTCAGGGTGCTTCACATTCTTCTTAACTTTTCTCTTATATCCTATGATTAGTTACACTTTTATTAATCCCCGACTCTAGTTAAAAGTAATATAAATATACTTATTTTAAGTACATTCTGAACAATTTACTTTATTATAGCATAATTATTTTCATATCTAACCTAAGCAATTCTATTATATCAAAATACTGTATTTGTCCAAACAAACTCACCACACATAGTTTTTAATCATAACTATTATTCATACATTTAGTACACTAATGCATTCACATTAAGATTTTAAATGCAGTAATTCATATTCATTCTTTTTGTATTTAAAAGAATTTTTCTTGAATTTTTCAATTTTTCCATCTATAAAGATAATACACACAAAGA
Organism: Uromys caudimaculatus; assembly: GCA_028551405.1. Classification (NCBI taxonomy): domain Eukaryota; kingdom Metazoa; phylum Chordata; class Mammalia; order Rodentia; family Muridae; genus Uromys; species Uromys caudimaculatus. The sequence goes on along the minus strand of JAPYYD010004655.1, from coordinate 7,733 downwards.
ACTGCTCAAGACTCATTTAAATAAATCTACTTTTATATTAAAACTACCTTTTGATCTCCATCATTTAGGCATCCATTTAGTCCTTTGCTTTCTCATTTATTCTACAATTATGTCCCAGTTAATATTTCTGTTGCTTTGATTAAACAACATGATCAAAAAACCTTGAAGAGGAAATGTTTTGTTTAGCTTATGCTTCCACATTACTGTTCATCATAAAAGAAAGTCAGTAGAGTATTTAAAACCATGCAGGATCTTGGAGGCAAAATAAAGATACGAAGGTCATGTGTGGGTGCTGCTTTCCAGATTAATGGCTGCTTGCTCCGCATGGTTTGCTCAGCCTGCTTTCTTATAGATCCCAGGACCACCAGCTCTGGGATGGAACCACTCACAGTGGACTGGGCACTCTCACATCAATTATTAAGAAAATTCTCTACAGGCTAGCTTAAAGCAGAATCTTATGGAAGCATTTTCTCAGTTGAGTTTCCCTCCTCTCCAATGACTCTAGCTTATGTCAAATTGTCATAAAACTAGCTAGCACATAATTTAATATGTGTGTGTGTGTGTGTGTGTGTGTGTGTGTGTGTGAGAGAGACAATGAAATAAAATTTGGAATTTTGAACAAGAAAAAGATTACTGTGTGAAGGAGGTTCTATACAAACCTTTAAAAATTTCTTGGCCCAATTAATAACACCATAAAGTTTGAAGTGTTCTTAATTCTTAAGCATGGTAGAACATTGTTGGTACTGATGACCTGACAGTCTTAGCCAGGATTTCTATTCCTTCCTGCACAAACATCATGACCAAGATGCAAGTTGGGGAGGAAAGGGTTTATTCAGCCTACACTTCCATGCTGCTGTTCATCATGAAAGGAAGTCAGGACTGGGACTCAAGTAGGTCAAGAAGCAGGATCTGATGCAGAGGCCATGGAGGGATATTCCTTCCTGGCTTGCTTGTTTCTCCTGGCTTGCTCAGCCTGCTTTCTTATAAAACCCAAGACTACCAGCCCACAGATGGTACTACCCACAAGGGGCCCTCCCCCCTTGATCACTAATTGAGAAAGTGCCTTACCGTTGAATCCCATGGAGGCATTTTCTCAACTGAAACTTCTTTCTCTGTGATAACTTCAGCTTGTGTCAAGTTGACACACAAAACTAGCCAGTACAAATGACACCTTGTCAACTTGACACACAAACACATCACCAATAAGCCTTGACCCTTACTTTCTTATTCATCCCCAAGATCTAAATGACTTTAAAAGTCCCACAGTCTTTGCAAATTCTTGCATATTAACATTTCAGTCCCCTTTAAACATCCAATCTCTTAAAATTCAAAGTCTTTTAAAAATTCAAAGTCTTTTAACTGTGGGCTCCACTAAAATACCTTCTTTCTTCAAGAGGGAAAAATATCAGGCCACAGTCAAAATCAAAAGCAAAACCAAACTCCAACTGTCTAATGTCTGGGATCTACTCACAATCTTCTGGATTCCTCCAAGGGCTTGAGTCACTTCTCCAGCTCTGCCTTTTGTAATACACAGTTCCAGATGCCTGTACTCCACTGCTGCTGCTGTTCTTGGAGGTCATCTCATGGTATTGGTATCTCCAAACCACTGCGTCTTCTGCTGCAACTAGACTTTACCATGGTGCCAAGCCTCACCTCCTTTGCATGACCCCTTCAGTCCTGGGCCATCAATTGCAACTGAAGCTGCACTTTCACCAATGGCCTTCTGTGGCCTCTCACAGTGCCCAGGACTCAGCTGCTCTTCATGACTCCTGCATGCCCTCAAAACCAGTACCACCTGGGTGACTCTTATACATTACCAAGTCCAGCCACAGCACAAGGAAAAACCTTGACTATCTCTGGAACGCAGCCTCTGTGCTCTCAGAAAACACTTCTCAGATGATTTCACCCCAATGATGCCAGTCTCTTCTCAATCACAGCCAATTTCTCAGCTCCAGGTAACCAGCATCAATAGTCCCAGTAATGTAATTTTTTTTTTTTAGTAGTTCTGGCATCTTGTTAATAATAGCTGATTTCTTCAGCCCCAGCTAACCAAAACTACAGAATCTTAAATCAAACTAGCAATGGCCCTGATAAGAGTCTTTAATCTTCCCTGTGAAATTCCACAAGCCAGGCATCCATCTTCTGCACTGTTCTCAGCATTATTGTCCAAGCTCCTACACAACATCCCAGAAAACTCTTAACACCGAATGGACCTTCTAGCCAAAGTTTCAAAGTCCTTCCACAGTCCTCCCCAAAACATGGTCAGGTTGTCACAGGAATACCCCACTATGCTGTTACCAATTTGTCTTAGTCAGCATTTCTATTCCTGCACAAACATCACGACCAAGATACAAGTTGGGGAGGAAAGGGTTTATTCGGCTTATACTTCCATGCTGCTGTTCATCACTAAAGGAAGATAGGACTGGAACTCAAGCAGGTCAAGGAGCAGGAGCTGATGCAGAGGCCATGGAGGGATGTTCCTTACTGGCTTGCTAGCTTTTCCTGGCTTGCTCAGCCTGCTTTCTTATAGAACCCACAGGTACCACTCACAAGGGGCCCTCCTCCCTTGATCACTAATTGAGAAAATGCCTTATAGCTGATCTTATGGAGGCATTTTCTCATTTGAAACTCCTTTCTCTGTGATAACTTCAGCTTGTGTCAAGTTGAAACACAACGCTATCCAGTACACCTGACATATGTTTTAGCAAGATTTATATAAGAAAACTTAGCAGATTCTAATGACTAACAAAATGCATTTTAATTGCATGGGATGGAAAATGAACCTATTTATGTATTTCAGACTTTATTGCAAACCCACTTAAAGGCTTGACCAACATTTCTCCTGTTTTGCTATGAGCTGCTTCCTCTAAATTCTATACATGTGTCAGAGCATGGATGTTTATACTGAGCAACAGTGCCTTGCAAGTCATATAGGAATACCATTTACGTTTATGTGGCTTCAGTTAAGAAAGCATAAGATCTCATAGGTTCAGCATTGACAGTATTAGAGGTTGCTTTCCAGCAATTGACTATGATATTAAACTAAGTTTCTAATTAAGTTGGTACCAAGTGTCAAAACGCTCTTTTATAAAACAGTTAAGAGGTTACAGAGCATATATTGCTGTTCACCTGACAATATCTGCATGGTTGGGAAATAGAAATGCATTATGCACCTGTGGTTGCTCTTGTTTAAAAGTCTCACGTAAAGGACTGTGGTCCATCATGTTCATCAGATCTCCTAGCATTTGATGACTGGGGAAAGCAGGCATGCCCTCAGTCCACCTCAAGTACAATGGTCTTTCCATGTCAGAAACTTTACTTTCTAATGTAAGAAGATGTTAAACGTGATTGATAGAAAACCTATTATGCATCTACTGAAGTATGTTTATACTAATAAAAGTAAAAATAAGTTATGATTTCATAAAAATTGAAATATGTTTTCCATCAAAACATGTACTTCATTCAAACAAATGTGTGGTTTTCTTCACATACGTCATTTGAATTTATTTCTTTCCTGAGTCTGGTTCAATTTTCCAAGACAGTATGCGATACTCATCCTTGTTTCCCCTCTCAGGAATGTGTAGACATTTTCGTCTTTGGAATTTGGTGAATACTTTTCTGCTTATCCAGTAAAAGTCTAATTGCTGAAGCCTACCAAATATACAGAAGTCACAAAGGCTCATTAGAAATAAGGAAACTCATTTTTAAAGAGGCAGAATTTGGAATATGGGGAAAGCATCTAAAAATATACGGCCTTCATTGTGGTGGTATATATTCCTGTTGCTTTGATGTCAGTGAAGCAATTAAGTTAATTGAACAGTTATTGAGCTCAAAGGAGGATTTGTTTTCACTTACTGAACTAATTACTAGGTTTTTCTTTAACTTTCATGAAAACGGGCAAAGATAATATTCACATTTTATGTTAATGAGGAAACTATCTATAGGGTACATTCTATAGGAATAATCTAGAAATTCGCATCTGCTGGTTGGGGATATAGGTCTATTGGTAGAGTGATTTCGTAGTATGCATGAAATCTCAGCACCTTATAAAGCCTGCTTTGGTGGCACAGTCTGTAATCCATGCACTTGCAAAAGAGTTGCAGAAGGTTTAGAATCTCAAGGTCATCTCAGCTACATAGTAGTTCAGAGGCAGGATGGGCAGGACACTTTATTTCCAAAACCAAAATAATAAATATCCACATCTGAACATTAACTCAAGTTTGTGAAAGTAGTAGAAGTCATTTTACTGAAGTTTTATATTTGTTGCTGAAATATATAATTAAAAAATGATAGGCATGGATATGGGAGTAGTTATGCAAATAAAGAATTTGTTATGCAAACATGAGAGCCAGGGTCAGGATCCCCATCACCCTTGTAGGTGGTGGTTGAGTTTGGTGGGTCACTGATTCTCTGTAATTCCAAGAATTCAGAAGCTGGAGACAAGAAATCTCTGGAGCAAGCTAAGTCACTAAGCATATAGTATCTGCAATCTCTTGGCTTCACTGAGAACATCATGTCAAAGAGAAAGTAGTAGTGATTGAGAAAATGATATCAGCCTTAGTCCTTTGCACACAGATGCATTCACATGTACATGCTTCCACATAAAGTAACTCACACACATTCAAAAATATACAAACATGAAAATAGGTAAGCTATTAGGTAGATAAATGTTTAAATGCTTTAGCATGATATCTTAGTATTTCATAAGTTAAGATAGTCTGAATTTTTAGCTATCTACAGAATATATACCCACATTTAGAATACAATAATTTTATTTTCAAATAAATTTTCTTTTTTTCTTTTCTGATTCACCCCTAATTTTTCTCTATACCTATAATATTCTATGCATTGTACTCACTTATTAAAACTATAAAGACCAAATTCTGCTGTTGTAACTATTTTCAAAAAACATCCCATGCTTTAAAAGACATCCAAAAATAAAATTCAGTTGAATGTCATCACAAATTGATTTGACAAATTAAAAGCTTATGAAATAGTATATGTTACATTAATCCACTAACTTAGATTTGAATTTATTATGTAACAACAATTAAAATAAGTCAAAGAATTTGAGAGAGGATAAGGAGTTGGGGCAGGTAGGAGGGTGGAAAGGGGAGGGAAGAATGATGCCCTTAGATTATAACTTCAAAAATAAAAAAAATATAAAAAGAAAGATGTAAGAGATTTTAAATGTAACATACCAAAATAGTTTGAATTCTCCTTTCCTTGGGAATGTTATGAGTGGATTATATAGATATATCATAACTTAAATATCTAAATCTACATATCTTTTATTAATCTTTCAATTTTATATTTTAAATAAGTCCACTTAATAATGGGTGTCTCCATGAGAGTTTATGCATGTACATCATTGTATTTTTATCCACTCTCACCATAATCCATTATACCACCCTCCTCCTCCTGATGAACATTCACAATGTCCAAAGATGTTCTTTGCAACTTTTATTTCCTTTATATCTACATGTTATAGAAACATATATGTACATGCTCTTTCCTCCCTCACTGTCTTACTCAGCATTACTACTGCTGTTAGAAGCATTAGGAACAAAACAACTTGAGTTTAAAAACAAGTTTAGTTGGTTTATATTTCCACATTGTAGTCCATCACTGAAGGAACTCAGGAGAGGAACTCAAACATGTTCAAGTTATGTTTTGTGACACTGACTTTAAGTGATGTGGGTCAAAAATCAGGTGTGTAGAATCAAATCACAGGCAAATACTGCTTTCAAGTTGTGGTAGACCTCAGCTTCTGCCATCAAATGAGTCTTTACCTTATGAATCGATGTGCATGTGTCTTCTGTGTTTAAGGTGCACCAACAACTGAAGTTAAGTTCCCATATTAGTCGTGGGAGGTGTGCTATTTCTTATTTGTATACATCAAAGCAACAGTTCTAAATTTACTCAGAAAGACATACCTTGATTATAAAACTGACATGTGTTGAAAGAAAGTTTGTTCAAATTTCAAACAGGCAAGAAAATAAACCAAACATCTAAATAAAAGCTCTAGGAAAAGACCAGAGTGGATCCTTGCATCAGGAATAAGCTATATAAACTCTAGCCAGGCTGTAGAACAAAGTGAATCTATGCCAGTCATGTAACACGGACATGAATTCTGTTGTCAGTTGGTCTTTCCTTATAGATATCTCCTGATTTATCCCACATACATGGAAGAAAATGACAACTCAATGAAGCATTTCATCTGATACTCCTGACCAGCAAATCTATTCATGGGAATACATTTGACTCAATAATACCGTGAGCAGTGCTATAGAACAAGTGATTCATAACAATATAGTTGTATAAAACTCAGCTCAAGTTCCACAGAATTCTAGAAAATATATATCTGCACTATTTCCCATGTATTAAATGTTTGTGTCTCAGGACTGTCTGAATCTTTGCTAGCAAAGTTATTTCTATGTAATACCAGAGGTAGTTTCCGGAATTAGTAACTTGGATACTTACATTTGGAGGACCTTTTAAGAAAAGAACATATTAAGGATGCCACTGTCCACACCTCTGCTTGGAAATGAGCAGAGGTGTACTGCAGATGGCTTTCCCTGTGGCAAGGTCTGAGGATTTGGGTCCCCACGTACCAAGAACCTTTGGGAATATTTGTGCAGAACCACCTGACCTTTTCTGAGGGATTGCAGGATTTGCTTTTGTCTTGCATTTGCATTTTTGGCTTTGCTAATGGCAGTTTTTACATTCCCTTTGTCTGTGATTGACATTTCTCCAGAATCAGAGAAAGAAAGGTTGGGCCATGATCCACTCTTGTTTATCTTTGAGGATCATGGGAGCATAGCAAATCACTACTCCTCTGTATATCAATAAGAGTGATGAGCCAACATGAGGATCTGTTCTGGTTCTATCAGCTATCTGTCTCGATGGGAACCTAGTCCTGACAACAATTTGCCCACCAAGCTATTCTAAACAACATTTAGATGATTATTAAAAGGTTAGGAAGTACTTGCTCATCATTGTTTCTAAGACTTAACAGAAATAGTCAGAGGTGAGCCAAGTGAGGACGAGGAACTGACTCAGGCTACTAATTGCTGAGAGCCCTGATCATTAGAAGAATTAAATCTACTTATTAGAATATGGGGTGATGGGAGGAGGCGATAATTAAATCAGAATTTCCTGTGTTTAAAGTCTATCACTGTAACCGCCATTGCTGCCAACTAAGGTCACTTTGTTATATACCAATGGCCTGGGTGAGCTATTAACTGTTTACAGAAGCCCAACAGCGGGCGGCTGAGGCAGGAAACTTTTGCCTGGGACACTAGGATTCCATAGTCAAACAGCTCCGGGAGAAAATTTCTCTCCCAGGAACGCGGAAAAGCCCCGAGCGGGGACAAAACAAGCTCCAGCATTCACTGATTCCGTCCAGTTTCCGCGGGCCACAGAGATTGAGGGACAGCAACTTCCCGCGGGGGCTGGGAACCTCAGCTTGGGCCACAGGGCTCCATAGCAAATTAGCGCCAGGATAAAGATCTCTCTCAGGAGCTCAGAAAAGCCGGTAGAGGGCCAAAGGCACGCCCCACAGCTCACCAGGAACTGCCCCGAACCCACAAGACACAGGGACCGAGATCAGACCCTGTGCCACAGCTCTCCAAACCCAAACACCTCTCAGAGAGAGCTGGTCTTCAAGGAGTACTGACACAGAGACCTGCAGGAGGGGCAAGCCACAACCAGACAGAGTAAGAGCAGCTAAC